>QLON01006127.1:0-26449 GCA_003313675.1 Termitomyces heimii
TAACTTATTTATAGTAATTACATTAATAATAAATTGTGACTAGTTTAATTGAATGAAGTCACTTTCTCTAGATTAGTAAAATCCATAATTTTTGTTATATAAAGCCTCATTAAAGATAAAGCAAGTTTACTCAAATATAAGTATAGGCCAATAATAAAGAATTAGTTTGATGAAAATATAGAAAACTAAAGAACTATAGCTTAATCTTTAATTTAAATTCATTTTGCACTTTACATAAAGTATATAAGAATTGTAAAAGCAATGAAAACTATTTACAACTTTTTATTAATTTCAAATTTTAATGGTAATAAAAAGAAATGAAATGTATATTATGCAAAATATATAAAAACTAAATAAAGTAAAAAAGCTATAATAGTTTAACTAGCATTACTATAGTTTAAAATAAAAAATATATGCTTTTCTAGATGAAAAAGTTATTAAATTAAACTATGCCTATATAAAAAACAGATTAAATACAATGTGAATTATTTAACACTGCTAAATAACTATTATTTATATATGTATTGTCACAACCCTCCTCCAGAGTTCCCTGGGACAGCTCCAGAACCCCATCTGGGACTCTCTTTTGTCAACTCTATAACATGCTCCACCCCCATAGCTGCTGACATTGCTATCACACACATCACAACTGCCATCAGCCAACTCCTCTGGGAATCCTGCATCACAGACTCCAGAATTAACCACCATCAACAATTGGATCATGTGACCTGCTTCCAGCCATCATGCATTGCAGCTCCCTCCATACCAATTAATTACATGCTCCACATGCACAATCCAAGTATACAGTTCCTGCCCACTATTCAATGCCTTCTGGAACTCATCCTAGACACCTCGGAACCCTGAGACCCAACCTCATAGTACTTATAGCATAGTTCCCCATTATATTTGCTAGTCTTGATATTAACTTGAATTGTTGCATGCCCTCTTACTTAACTATTTCAATGTTAGTATTTAAAAAAGAGAAAGAGACTTTGAGCATGCCATCATTTATGAATATATGTAATGTTATATCTATTGGCTTCTTTATTTATAGTAATTAAAAGATTAGAGTTAGTAGTGAAGGTACTTACTAAGTTTTACTAACTTAAAAGCTTACTCTATTGAGCAAAAACCTACTAGTTAGGTTTCACTAAATAAGGAGACTTATATAGAGATAAAAGGATTGGTGCTAAAAGTTAGCATAGAGAAAAGCTAAGAAAAAAAGAAAAAAATAAAGAGTTACAAAAAAAAATCAAAGTAGAAAAAAAAAACAGAAATATAGGTAGAGAGTTAGAAAACATGAAATAGTGATAAGTAAAAAGATATATAAAGATTAGAGTAACAGAGTCAAAACAAAAAGAAAAGAAGTTGAGATAAAGTAAAAAAAAGTTAAAATGAAGAAGAAAAGAAAGTAAGATAAATCAAAAATAAAGTAAGAAGAAAATAGTAAGAAATAAAAAGTGAGAAAAAGAAATGAAACTAAATAAAACTAAGTAAACTAAGTGCAATATCAAGACTACTGTAGTAGCTACTGGAGCCTTCTTTAAATACCTACAAAATGTTTTGTATGTCAAAGATAATTGAGTATTAGTGAGCAAAAATCAAGTTTTATAAAGCAATTATATAAAGTAATATTTAAGATGCCAGAAGTGATTTTACAATAGTATAGAGAAGTTAAGCTCATTTAAAAATGCTAAGATATTCTAGCCTATTAAAAAAGCTTAGTAATTGAATCAGTAATAATATTAATTGGAAAAGAAAGAAGAAAGAGGTTAATATTGATTATACAGTTGTTTTCATGCCTTTGTCACTCACTAATATACTATATCTAGCAGCAAGAATCCTTAAATTTGTTTCCTTTGAATTTTCCTCTGCTAAGTCAGTAATTACTGCTATATCTGCAGGTATTACAAGATCAATTACATAAGAAAATCAGCTGATATATCAATTAACATTAATGGAAAGCTAGACTAGCAGTGCAGGCAATGCTTCTATTATACATGTCTAAAAAGATGAAATATTGCAAATAATGCTAAATGCAAGACAATGCAATAATAATATCATTAAAGATGTGATATTATTATTAAACCAAGAGGTCACTTACAAAAATATTATAAAGTTGAAGTATTAGTATAAAATCAACTTAATAAATTTATATAAGCAAGTTTATATTTAAATTCAAGATATCTCAAAAACATTGTTTTTATTTTTAATAAGATTTATATAAGCAACATTATACAAATTGAGGACTACAATATGCTAGTAACTTTTTAGAAATTGATAACTTTTATACTCTAAAATATTTTTGAAAAGTTTATGCATATCTATTTAAACAATATATTCATATATTTGGACTCCATAAAGGAGCATAAGAATCAGTTGTGAGTGATTTTTAAATGACTAAGAGAGCTGCAGTTCTATTTCAAATAAAGGAAGTACAAACTAAATGTAAATAAGGTGAATTTTCTTAGACATATTATTGACTATGAAGGTATTTATTCAGAAATGAACAAGATTGATAGGATCAAGAAGTGGTGATTGCTATAGAATTATAACAACATCTAGCAATTTATTAAGCTAATAAACTATATTAGCAATTTTTTGCTGAATATATTAGCCTATACTAAATTACTCATAGCTATAATTTGGAATGGTATGCTATTTTACTAGAAACTGCTACACTAGCAATGCTTTAAGATGATCAAGTAAATCTGCATAAAAACACTAATGATCTAACTAATTGATTTAGCAATAAAGAGCTTATTTAACTAGTATACAACATTTCAAAAATAAATGTAGGAGCAATATTTGGTTAAAGACCAATTAACAGGCTTATATTTAAGAAGTTTACTGCTACCCAGTAGAATTATGTGGTTTATAAATTAAAAACTCCAGCTATCTTTGAAGCCCTTCTAAAATGAAGAGGATAAACTAATAGAGTATAAAAGTTATATTATAATGGATTACAAAGCCTTGGAGTTTTTCAAAACTTATCAAAACTTAGATGCATTTTATACTATAGCAGTGGCAATAGATAGACCATTTGTTACACTATCAATTTGACATCACTTAAATAAAGAGTAAACTAAACAAGATCATAGATTATTTGTTTCAATATTTTAAAAGTGATGAATATGAAAAAAGCCACCAACTGTATGAATATATAAATGCACATTGTTGCATAGACATAGAAAATGAGGACTTGCCTATATATTAGTTTTAGGAGTTAAAGAAACATGTGGTGAAATTGAGGGCTATAAAAGCCCAGAAATTGTAATAAAGCATGTTACTGCAAGAGAAGGCCAAGTAATAATAGATAAAAGCACAGCAGTTGGCTGCAAATATAGCTCTAAAGGTTGCATACAGTATGTGATGTAGTAAATTATCTTAAAGAGATGGATGTAAAGCTGGAATTATTACAAGACTAAGTCTTCAAGCAGAAGATGCAGCATAGCTATATTAGTAATTAGTTAACTATAGAAATTTTAGCTTATAAAAAGAATCATCTATGATTTTGCATTGACAACAAATTAATATATACTACAAATATGCATAGCAATTAAGTACTGTGCATTTCAAGTGATAGATCATTAATAACAACTATTTTGGAGCAAGCTCACCAAGTGATGAAGCACTTTGGATTGCTATGCACATTAGTGTATATATATCAATAATATTAGTGGCTACTCTTAGCCACTAAGATAGCAAAGTTTTGCTCAACTTATAAGCAATGCTAAAGATTAAAGATGCTAAATATATATATATTCTAAAAAAGCTTTACTCATTGCTAATGCTGATTAAGTTATAAAATTCCATTAATATAAACTTTATTGGCCTATTTTCAAAATCCTGGAGGTGTGACTACCTCTAAATAATTAGAATATATAATATGTTTAATTTGATAATAAGTAATAAAAACTTAAATTTACCTCTGGATAGTAAAAAAAACTTTATAGATTACTAAAAGATAAATTGCTCATATTAATATTGTTTTATCCAAGATAAATGGGCAGATAAAATGGGCAAACTATAGTGTCACATAAATACTATAAGCACTAATGCACCTAAATTAAAGAGATTAAATCAATAAGTTACTTCTGACAGAATCTGCAATAAAATTTAAAATGATGAGATATATACTATTTGAGCTCAACAACAGCAATACATGCTATCAATAATGCATGAATTAAATAGCAATAAAGTAGCTTATCAAGATGTGTAAGAATTTGTGCAGAGAGTGCTTAAGTATTTGGCAGATGTATATAATGCTATAATTACTAGTTAAATTTTCTAAACAAAAATGTTAACACTTGATATAGCAAGGAGCTAAAAATTAAGCTAGGCAACTTAGTATATTTGTCAATACAAAATCTAAAATTACTAAAGAGCAAGATGCAGAAGTTGTTCTTAAAGTAGATTGGATTATATAAGATCCTAAAAGCAAAGCAGCAAATATTCAACTATGTGGTGAAATTGCTTAATACTTTGCAATAATAATGTAAGAATAATACTTGACATTTGTGAAACTCCTTCTATAGAGCCAATGATGTAAGTAACAAGTAAGAGTTGAGCAAATATAAAGGCAGGCAAGAGTTAGGCAAAGAATAAGCAAGGTTGATAAAGAATTAGATATTACTAAAGAAGCTTATAATTGATTCAATAAATAGGCCAAAAGAATAGTGCTATTATTTAGCCTGGGAATATTTCATCCACATGCTGCCTATATATACTACATCAGTGGCTGTGCTATAACTAAAACCATCTACTAAGTAGGCTCTAGTATATAAAGGAGTATGACTCACAATAATTAATGCTAAGTAAAGTCTATGCATATAATTCATTAAAGCTAACTACTAAAAGACAAAAGAGAAAAAAGTAAGCTAAGCAGCTAGTCAGATCTGCTAGAAATATGTGTATTGTTAAACTAAGCTTAAAGTAAAGTTAAATATAGTCTAAAGACTAGTTTTTTAACAGTAGTAGAGGCAAAGATTAGCTAACTATGTTAAAGACATTGTAAGAGTGTAAGGGTGACCTCTGAAGGCTATGGCTCAGTCATACAGCTAGCAGAGTAAAATTCAAAGTTGTATTAATAAAGATAAAATAAGTACAAATAATAAAGTGCTAACTTGGCAAAGAAAAATCCAAAAAGAATAAGTTTAAAAATTTACTCTGCCTGTCAATAGAAAATATTCTGAGGTCAAGTCACATGACTGTCACATGTGATGTCACACCATGATGTCATGCAATGTGACTGACGTGACTAATGTCATAGTCATAATCACAAATCACATGGCCATTAAATTATGGAGCCATGTAAATTAAATTACTTTTAATAAGGGCTCAGAATCTGACCAATGAGGAAGTTTGTTTCCAAGGTCCAGCCAGTGAGGAGTTTGATGAAGATGCTTGAAGGCAGATGAATTAGAGTGAAAAGGCCTGGAAATTGGAAGGAAACATGGAGTAAGGAACTCCAAATGAGTGGTTTTCTAATAGACAAAAATGAATAGTAATGATATATAGAGAGTGCACAATAGGAAGATGAGTTGTAAACTTAGCCAAATTAGCTGTAAATAGTAAGCACCACATGATTAGATTAAATAATCAAGAAATATAATACAAGCATGCACTACCAGAGTCTCTTTATTAGAGAATTACCCTTTTTAAAGTTTTTTACTTTATATTTTCTTCTAATTTCTAGGCCTTTTTACTTTAATTCATCTACTTTCTACTGCCTTTTTCAAACTCTTTACTGGCTAGACCATGGGAACAAAACTCCAAATTGGATTTAGCCAATAGCATATAAATCACTTTTTATAAGAGCTCTATCAAAGGCCTCATCAAAAATGATCTAATTCACATGGCTCTATGACTTAGAAACTATACATTAGCATAACAGCATTACACTATGATACTACTGCATGATGTTACATATGATAGTCATGTGACTTAACCTCAGAATATTTTCTATTGATAGGCAGAGTAGCTTCTTAGACTTGTTCTCTTTAAATTTCCCTCTTCCAGATTAGCACTTATTATTTGTACCTATATTACTTTTATTAATACAACTTTGAATCTCCCTTTGCCAGCTATAAGACTGAGCCACAGCCTCTAGAGGTTACCCTTACATTCTCCTCAGCTTACAAGAGCTCCAGCAGCTCTTTGTATATATTTTTAATGAATTTGTGTCACATTAGAATTAGATTATTAAATTCATCTTGTTTAATATCTTCTAACATTTTTCAAAGTCTGTGGTGCCTGCCTTGCAAGATGAAGTAATGCAGGTTGTGGTGTATTGCTAAGAATATATGTTTTAAGGCTGGAGTTAATTATGAGAAAATAGAAGAGTGTGGCTCCCATTGACATACTGCTGCATTTAATATGACTTGATGAAAATGGCCAAGTTATGCTGCAACCAGTTTAAGAAACAGTGGCTAACTATGTCAGGGGACGAGTTCTTAAACCATCCACTCTAGCTTTGCTTAGTCTGTGTTGATGTTGGCACTTCTATCTAGCTACCATCCGGACTGCTCTAGCCCTATCCAGCTCCTTTCCTGTCTCAGCATCATCATCTGACAGATCAGCCAGTCTTTGGACCCACTCTACTTGCCGGCAGGCCTTTATGCCATTGGCTGGCTTACTCATGCTGATTATTGCTTACTCAGTAGTGCTTAGTACATACCAGCCCTATTAGTCAATATGTCATAGTCATAGTGTGTCTGATGTAGTATATAAGTAGGACTAGGGGATGGGACATCCCCAGTCCTGGCAATAGCATTGCTTCTGGGTCTACACACTAGCATAACTGTGAGCTCCTCAGTGATGACCTCACTCTCTGCCTCCGCCCTCCTGCTCTGTCCCTCATTGGTGGCCTGTCCTCCTGCCTGCCAGCTGCCTGTCACTGTGCTCGCTTGATGGTCACTTTCCTTGGTGGTGGGCTTGAGTGGTCAATGCATCTGCTTGGCTTTCCACAATGGAGTGTCCCCTTACAGACTAGCCATTTACCTGGAGCAATTAGCACAATATACACTTATTTTTGGCTGGCCTAGCCTTGAAAACAAACTTTTTGGGTTGGTGTTTAACTATACTTATTTAATTTACTGGCATACTCTATTTGGATATGCTCTGGTGTGAGTGCTAACTGTGCTTGTGAAACAAAGCCAGTCATTAACCAGCAGCTAGTCCTAGTCATTGCTAGATCAAAACTTTACTGAGAGGCTGTGCTTTCAACAAAAGGCTCTTTGAGGAGCTATTAAAGCCTGTACTAGGGCTAATTAAGCTGTCAACTTTAGTGATCAATGCAAGTCATATCATGTTTACAGAACAATGTCTCCATCAAGTGAGTGGACAATGCCAACACATATAGCATAGTATACTTGGAACATCAGTTCTAGAGGCCATCAATGTCAATAAACATTTATTCTGAAGTTGATGATGAGCAACAAGCTAGAATAGCTCAGTATAGAGTTTTTCCTGCCATTTCTCAGTGGAATGGTTGGCATCAGATGTCAGCTAATGACTAACTTTGCCTTCTTCACAAGCAGCATGAAGAAGGCACAAAGATTCTAGATCCAGAAGCTGTTGGCTTCTATTGCTTGCCAGAAGCTGCAATCCTCCATGGAGTCTCACAACAACTCCATTGCATCTATGCTAAGAGCTGCTGGAGGCAGCACCACTGAGCAGCAGGACATCTGCTCCATATACTGGAGTAAGCATTGAAGCATGTAGAATCAGAGTTGTCCTAAGGAAACCTCAGAAACTGAGTCTGTCCAGGGATATTTAGTGATCTTGATGGTGAGACCAGTGATGTTGGAGATTGGATGAGGAAAAAGTGGGGGTGGATGTAGCCCTCTTCTGGAGACTGTGAATGGCTTTCACTAATTTATTTATATTGTTCTTTGTTTAAATTAAGGCTTTAATCCTCAACTTTTTGTCCAATCTCTCATTAGTTTATTTATATTATTCTTTTGTTTGTTTGAATTGACATTCTGGTGTTGGAATGGCCAAGGCAAAAGCAATCTTGAAGATGAAGGTGTCAATATTGCAAATAGAGCATAAATACATGGTGTAATCTGCGATACATGTAGTTACTTATTACTGTTTGAACATGCCTGTCATAATTTGTTTGTTGCTTTATTGTATCTGCATGACATAGTGCTAGTGGTCATTGCAGGGTCAATCTTGAGATGCACCTCACATGCTCTATTGTGGGATGATTGTTCTGGATATATATATTTCCTTACATGGCATACTCTAAATAACAGCGTGTTACTCTAAACACGCCCCTCATAGCACATTCGCCCGGGCCTCTCGGATGGCTCTGGCTCGGGCGTCTGAAAGAGGGGTAAGTTGACAGATCTCTGTTCTTTCTATCAGAAAGAGAAAAATCCATGCGTACGAGGTTGATTCCAGAAGTACACTTAATCTGGCACAAAGGAGACGAGTAACACCGATCCACACGGATCGTACGCCGAGATACACTCGCGGGACAGATCCGGCGGTGTCTCTATCAGAAGCGGCCGCGGGTTGGCGGGTTATGAGGATGACAAGGTGTAAACCCCTTCCGAACTCATAGGCGAAATGAAATGTCCATCTGTGAATACTTCGTGGGGGCGGAGTGAACGAACCGGTCTGGGTCGAACGTTAGTAGGTCGGGAAAGAGCTTCTCAAGCGAATGTGTCCGCGTCAAGGAAGATGATGGTTATGCCGGCGGAGAAATGTGTACCTGCGTGGACTAGATTTTGTATTAACCTTGATCTAGTAAACCCGGTTAGTCCGGATATACTGCCCAAATGCACGGAGAACTTCAGACAGTGTACCCCTTATACTCGTCGTCGGTGTCCGAGTAGTGCGGAACCCATCAGGCAGAGTGGGCATCTAGCGGAGCACCTTTTTCGTCAAAGCCACGCAGTTCGGAAGACACTCGAGGCGTTCGAGTGTAGGGGCCGTCCAGCTCGGCGTGTGCTTTGTGCATGGGTTCCAGGGAGCGAGCAAGAGACCGTGCCTGACCCTGCTTCGAAGGCGGAGCCCGCGAATGTGTAGAGTCTTTGCGGTGCGGAGTAGATCAAAGTCTAGTTTATCTTTTTGCTCCCAGAGACTGGCGGCGTCGTCTCGCATTCGTCCATTCTCGCTTTGACTTGGTCGAACACGAGTCTGTTTTATGACGATAAGTAGAGATGAATGCGCGTGTGTGGTGGATGGATCGATGTGCGCAGAACTCTACGAAAGTAAAATGAAAAAGAAATTGTTACTTTCATGATCGATCTCGTGCTTCTTCCCCGCCGCCGCCGCCGCAGCCCTCCAAGGCTTCATAAAGTCTTGAAGGATTTCATCAAGCACCGGGAGCTATCGTATGGTATCGACGACGTGCCCCATTGGATTATGCTACGAGTAGTGCGAGCCGTGACGGCCGAGCTGAGTAAGAGCTGGCGCTATTTTGAGAAACTGGACACAGAATAAGCACCAAGTCGAGAGGCGATGAGGGAATCTCTGTGGCGTTTAGCGTCGGAATACTTTGAGCTTTGCGGGAGTGTCATGCATGATAATCAAAAGTTGATGGATAAGGTCGCATTTGCATTCATGAATGAAAAATGTCATGTGCATGAATGTTGACTGACAGGATAAAAATTTCGCGTTTCCATCCTCGTTCACCTCAGGCCTTTACTAGTTCAGCTCAAGGCCGTGGAGACACAAACATGGGTAAATTGGGATCGATCCGTTTTCGGCGAAACGTGATCGAGGAAAGTGACGTCGAGAACGATTTGGACGGCCACGTCGACGAGCCTAGGAAGAGTACGACGAGCATGCGGGCGAGATGGCGGCACCCGGTGGTGGGCTACGTGACGCGCAACAGCGGCTACATCTTCTTTGCGTGTGTCTTTTTGCTGTTCATGCGGGCGGGGTACCTGGCGGGGGGCAGTGAGCACTCTGTCGTCGGGCAGGAGGGGCACGGGCAGCTGGGTGAGCACCCTATTACAAGGCTGATGGATGAGGCGGAGGGAAAGTACCGGCAGAAGTTGGCAAGGCAGAGCCGGACGCTAAAGGCGGCGGTAGGAGAGTACAAGCGGCGGTACAAGCGTGGGCCGCCGCGGGGGTTTGGGGATTGGTGGGAGTTTGCACAGGATCACGGTGCGGTGTTTGTTGACGAGTATGATGGACTGGTGGGAGATCTGGCGCCGTTCTGGGAGCTGGAAGGCGCGGAGTTGCGGAGGCGGGTTGATCAGGTGCGCGATCTGTGATTGTGTGCGGGTTCGGCGGCTGACGTTGGCGCGTGATAGGTCAGCAAGCTGCCGTCGATCGACGTCGTGCGGATTAAGGACGGCGTGGCATCGACGCTGCGTATGAACAGCTTTGAAGACTCGGAAGTCAGTGCCCGCGCAAATGGTTTCCGGGATATGGTCTCACCTGTCGCACACAAGCTTCCAAACTTGGACTTTCCAATCAATGCAAAGGCAGAAGGTCGCGTCCTTGTTCCCTGGGAACATCGCAAGTACCCAAACCTCACTCATCAGGACTCGTCAGGTACGCTTCACTCTCCAAATCTTATCCCTACTCACTCCCTCTAGTCGGCATCGAAACAATGCTCAACGGCCCATTTCGCGCAGACTGGGGCACAGACGGCACCGTCTGGGAAGCCTGGCGCCGCACCTGCGCACCCTCAGACCCAGCACGCCGTCTCTTCGCGTCTCTCCGCAACGTCTTTGCCTCTCAGCGCAGAAACTACTTTTCCCCTCTTCCCTCTGCCTCCACATTTGACTTTGCATCTACCACCACCGCACGCACCCTCGACTTTTGCACTTACCCCCACGAGCACTACACCCAGGGCCACTTTTTCTCCGACTGGCGCACCCTTCCCGTCCTCTACCCCGTCTTTAGCCCCGCTCGCGCACGCGGCTTCATGGACATTAGGATTCCCAGCCACTATTACTACGGCAGCACTGACAAGTACACCTATGGCTGGGACCCCATAAACCTCGAGCTCGGCGACGTCGACAGAATGGAGGTTCCCTGGGCACAAAAGGAAAACAAGATATTCTGGCGCGGCGCCACAACTGGCGGCGGCAGCCACCCCCCGGGCTTTGCCCCACAGTACCAGAGACACCGGTACGTCCCATTTCTTCCGTCTTTCCTCACCTCACCCCGTGCATCACAGCTTCCTCCGTATGGCATCCGACAACTCTTCCACACCACACACAATAACCTTTGCCGGCGCCCAATCACACTACACAAGCGCGACGCTTCCTCTCTCCGTGCTCAACACCGCCATCATGGACGCCGCTTTCACCAAAGCAGTGTCGCCCGAGTCCTACCCAGGTGGCCTCGACGCACTCACCGCGTCCCACCGCTTCGGCGACGCGGTGCCCCTCGGCCGCCACTGGGCGTTCAAGTACCTAATCGACATGGACGGCATGGGATACAGCGGCCGCTTCATGGCTTTTCTCGCTAGTGACAGCGTCCCGCTCAAAGCGACAGTGTACGAGGAGTATTTCAGTGATTGGATACAACCCTGGTGCGTCCTCTATTTTGTCCTCGGACTCGGGCTTACGTACTCAGGCTACATTATGTGCCCCTCACGCATACGTACGGCGAGATATACGACATACACGCGTACTTTTCTGGCCCGCCTCGTGCGGCGCTCGACGTACTCCGCGCCTCGCAGTCCACCAACGCCTCTGCCCCGGACGACACCGGCGACGGGGACGCGGACGCGGATGTGCGCCGTGCTGCCGCCGAGGGCGACCGCAGACTGCGGAGGATTGCGAGGGCAGGGAAGGAGTGGAAGCGCCGTGTAGGGCGGACGGTTGATATGGAAGGTGCGTGTTTCGTTCTTGTCTTTTTAAAGTGGTTTGGTTAATGCGGTCTGGTTGTGTAGTGTATGTGTATAGACTTGCGCTGGAGTGGGCGCGGCTTTGTGCGGATGATAGAGACGCGATGGGGTTTGAGCTTTGAGGTTTGCTTTTTTTGTGGAGCGTTTTCGTGTTGTGTTCTCGACCGCGCTTGCGCCGCTGTGTTCGTGTTTGTGTTTTGTGAACTCGCTGCTCTCATCGGCCCACGCCATCGCCTTTGGATTATGGACCATACGACGATGCAACCCCCTTTCTTTCATAGACACTTTTTTTTAACATGTAGACAAAAACACCCCCGACCAACGATGCATACGTACATACATACATAACATAATAACATACTTATATGCATTACCATACATACATACATTCATACATACATACCATGACTCAATACGCCGCACGCCGCATGCGCCCTTGAGGTTTGCTTTGGACGTTTTGATTTTTTTGTAACATTATGTTTTTTTTTTCCTTCCTTTTTCCTTTTGAGTATTTTACCTGTGCCCTCGTAGTCATTATGTGATCGCGCTTTGTGCTTTGTGCTTTGCGCTTCGACCTTTTGTAGCGAGAGAGAGAGAAAGGGAAGAAAAAATAGAACTTTGTTTTTAGATTGTTTATACATTATATTTACGTGTAATAGATAGTTCTGTTCTGGTTTTTTGGTGGGTCTGATTGTGGTTGAGGGGATGGTTGGATTGAACGTGTTGGATGATTGACGATGTGGACGTATGACCATGGATTGCCTAGTTGAAATTATATATCAACCCCACCCCTCGCGAGCCTAGATGCGGGATGGGGAATCTCAAAGCCATGGAACGACTCAGGCTGCATCGGTTGAACTTCGAATATGAAGAGAATTGACCAGAGTGAAATTCGGCAAACGTGCTTTTGACCACCCCCTTGGACTTGTCCCAATGATTGTCTTGTCGCTGGAGCTTCGCTGTGGTCTTTCTAATAATGTTCTTCTCGAGGGAAATTTTGCCATTGGGTAGCAGTTAGTTGTTCACGCTCATTGTGGTGCTGCTGCTCTCCTGGCCTTCCTTGACTTCTCTACCTCCCTCTTTTGCTTTCTATGGATGAACGGGCACATCTAATTTCTATTACGCGCGCGCTGAGCTATCGTATTTGGGAGCAAGTTTCCCAGCGTTATACGCTACTCGGAAGATATCTGCATAATAATATCTATTGATGCACGTCTTGCAGGGATAGCCGCGGAAATTGAGACACTGTTCGACACTGTTTTTTGAGTTTACTGGCTAAAGATAGTCATATATTCATGCCTTACTTGTCAATACGCACTCTACATGTGTAGGCCATATTGCTCTCTTGCTCATGATACCTAGCGGTACCGGGATACATAGGTGCATCTATCATCTTCAGGGACGCCCTTCCTTGTCACCGAAGATCTAGAATGCTTCTTTTCGACATATCGTTCTCATTGGAGTATTTAAACGGTAACAGATGACCGCTGAACATAAGGTTTGGGCGCCAGTACTTTGATTACACATGGATTCTCTCAAGGAGGCGCTGCACGATTTAAACCCGCGTTTACTTGCTACAGACTTTCCAACTGCCTTTAGGATTGACTCGGACATCCTGAATATATGGCGAACGTTTCACGCTCTACATCTGATCGCTCTCCTATTAGTACTGTCAATTACGACATTCTGGTCAAGATATTCAGCTTTCTGGACGATGGAAGTATCTCTACACCTGGGCCTATCCGTTTGCACCCCCACACACTTCAATCCAGCCTTCAATCTTTGAGACGTTACCCCACATGTCCACTTGGGAATCGTGTGAATCGTGTTGCACCTGTCTTCCTTGGAAAATATCATGCCTCACTATATCACGCCTCACTTGTATGCAAAGCATTCTTCTTTCCAGCAATCGATCTTTTGTGGCGGTCAATGTACTCTTTTGAACCTATTTTAAAATTACTGCCCACTATGGAAGAAATAAATTATGTCTATGTGAGTTGTTTAATTAATAACCTCCTGGTTTTGAACTCTGCCGACACAAATTGTGCCTCTCAGATGTTCACTGGGGATGTGCAAGCAGAACATCTCGAACGTTTCAGGATGTACACATCAAGGATCCGCCAGTTCACGTTGATCGAAGGATTTCAACCTGAAATTTCACTTCTTACATTAATACATCTGTCTTCGATCCTTCCAAACATTCCACATGTTGTATGTCTCCGCGCACACTTATTGTCATTATCAACTGCTTCCCTGGTTCTTACGAATGGTCTTAAACGCTTCGAGCTGAGAGAAGCCGACTCTTCATTTCCCACCATCAAATCATTCCTATGCATCTCACGGGCTAGATCCCCAAAGCTGGAACATCTCATTCTTCCTGGTAACCTCAAGTCCGATATGCTCAGCGGTATATCCAGTTACCAACATCTCCTGTCACTGGAGGTTGTAGGAAACATCGACATCATGCTCTTCTCCCAAATCGTCGCTCTTCCGGAACTTCGCAAACTTGTTCTGGCCGTGGTTGACTCGGAACCGCCCCAGATGACCAGTATGATCCGCCTGAAAAGGCTCGAGATACTTCACATAACAGGACTTGGTCACACCATTAAATCCTTGCTTTTCAGGCTTTGTGGTGGTGGCTCTTTAGCTGATGTAGGTCTTACCGTGCAGTCACCTAGGCCGATCTCAGAGGATGGGATTGTCGAGCGTTATGATATGCTAGAAATATCTCTAAAGCTGTTGAGGAAATGGCCAGCTTTACGTTCTCTCAGCGTCAAAACAACTATAACGTTCCCTGGGGAAGGTCTCGAAGGTGTTCTGAGCGCAATCAAGGGGTTCGAAAGCTTGGAGAGTTTATATTTTGGCCTACCACTGAAACCTGCTGAACTGATGGACCTCGTAACCAAACTTTCGCATCTCATCACTCTCCACGTCGAAATTAGGGAGGACAGCCTCCTTGATTTAGGTGATTTGAGTTCGATTGTGAATGCGTCTACATTTCTATCCTCATTATATATTAATTTTGGTAGCTGTGAAATATCCTTGGACTCGTTGACCTCTTTTTCTCGCAGTCCACGTTTAAAAACCTTGGTAATCACTGCCGACGGTGACTACCCGTCAGTGGAGTTCCCAACGGTTGTACGTGTAGCAGAATATTTGGACAAAGTCTTCCCAGGGCTAGAACGCATCGATATAGGTTCCTTTGGAGCGTTGTTCTGGAGAGAGGTCCGCGAAGTAGTGATGATGATTCAGCGCATTCGCCGAAAAATTAAAAGCGAGTGTGATGAAATTTATTGAAGAATATTCAATAGAACAATTGTGTCATATGTTAGTTTATAGTAGAGCTCTTTCTCCCCTTTTGTGCTCAAAGTGTGAGGATTGTTTGTCTTGTGACGAATAAAATATAATATATTAACAGGGCGCGAAGCAAACCAAGACATACAGAGTAAATAAAGAACAAGGCTATGAGGGAGGCTGAAATATTATGTGTATGTGTTGTAGATAATACTCAGTCAGGAGATAAATGACTGAGATATTGGCCCTTCCACATCTGTTTGATTAATGTAATCTTGCTGTAATCTTTCTTTGATTGCCCAACAGGATAGGATGACCAAAAGGCAAAGTAACTGAACAGGTCTTGATGCAAAAGTAGGTTATTTGGATTAGTCTAAATAGAGGCAATCACAAATGAACCAGTTTTCACTAAGTTCTGGGGCTAAATTACACTTTTTATGAAATATAACAGGTGGGTAATAGAACTTATTAATTTTCAATTAATGCAACCTTAATTACACTAAATGAAGGTTCAAATAGTATATAAAATAACATGAAGTAAACTATTGCCTTGGGCCTAAAATATCCACTCCCTGGGGATTCTGTAAGCAATCAATTTCTTGCCTTTTGTCACAAAATCCCCTTCTATTTATGCTTCCCCTCCCTGCATGATGCATGATATTTTCCAGTTATTCCAGACCATTTCTAGTTTCAAAAGGCTTGGTATAAATTCTCCTGGCCACAAGATGCTCCTCCAATGATTTTGATGCTCTGCTTCCATAGATTATTAATATCTCCTCCAATTCTTTACAAAATGCCTCTAAATTTTTTTCATCAGGTGCAAATTGATTGGATGTTTTTAATAGTACTAAATACAATAGGGTTTAGTAGCTGTCTCATTGAGATATTAGCATCTTACTGAAGCCTGCCCAATTTTCACCAATAGCCATATTTAACTTTTTCCATCAATCACTGATTTCTCTATCAGTTTGCTATGGAATATCTTTAGACAACTTCCATTGTGTGCAGATTGATTAGACAAGCCTAACAATATCCAATATATAAAGATTCACATGTATTCTTGCTGAGGTATACATATTTTATTGTCAATGTGTGATATTAGATTGATGGCATTGCATAGCCACATCCCCATTTAGTAACAAATTATCTTATAAATTGATGCAATCATATCTTTGATGATCCCATCAGATATTATTAGATCTAATCAGATCAAGCAGATTTTATCAGATCTGCAGTAATTGCCTTGATTTGTTATTAATAACAATGACCACAGTTCTGTCATTGATTACTTAAGTTAAATCACCTGGTTTCTGGAGACTTGGGCACAGCCACAGGATTGATTTGGGTATGAATCAGATTAAAATACTAATAAGCTAATTTCTCAACATCTAGGCTATTAATAAGGTTGATTTAATATGATCTATAGAGAGCTTTTTAATGTGGTTGTGGCTATGTTATCTGCTTAAAGTTTACAGTAAAAGTCTATTTTATTCAGGCTTTTTGATGATCAATATTTTTTTCTTGTCTCATTATTGAAACAAATGTATCAATATTTATTTGGCTATGGCACACTATATATATAGCTTATGGAGATGCTGTAGTACATCTGTATTCCAATAAAACTGTATACTTCTTGATTTCTATCTTTTTTCTCTGCAGCACAGTATCCATGTGTGATATATATTTCTAATGCAACACATACTGTAATTCCACTGCAATAGTATATATAATAGATGTCTTTATTAGAATCTATAAAATATACAAGAGTTTATTTGCTTGTTTTCTCTATTTTTATTAATAGAATATCAAGTTGATTCTTCAGTGTTGATAATGGCCTGAAAGACTAAGGTGTGTTGCTGTTGAAGTGACTGTTGATACTTATATTAACAAAAAAAGGTCTGAATGTGTAAAAGCAACTTCTGGAGGCTGTAACTCAGTCACATAGTAGCAAAATTCCCTTATAGTCCATCAACACCTCTATTTCAGACAATACCAGCAATGGAAATAGGAATATGCCATTAAGAGCAACTATAAATAGCATAAAAGTATTGGGTGAGGCAGACAATTGATATGGAAAGTGCATGTTTTTTTTTCTTTTGAGGGGTTTAGTTAATAGGATTTAGTTGTGTAGTATATGTATATAGACTTTCATTGGAGTGGGCACATCTTTTTATGAATGATAGAGATGTAATGGAGTTTGGGGTTTGAGGTTTGCTTTTGTAAAGCATTTTTACTTGCTTTTGCCACTGTATTTGTGCTTTGTACTTGCTGTTATCAGCCTATGCCATCACTATTGTCTTTAAATTATAGATTATATAACAAATCACAATGCAATCTTGTTTCTTTTTTTTTCTTTCTTTCTTTTTAATACAAAGATACTTTTTGATATATAGATAAAAATATCCATAACCACTGATGTATATATACATATATACATATTATACATAGTATGATAACATACTTACATGTATACATAAATATATTTGTATATATATACTATGACTCAATATGCTACATATTGCACATATTGCATGTGCTTTTGAAGTTTGCTTTAAATATTTTGATCTTTGTAACATTATAATTGTTTTTTTTTTGCAGTCATAGCCTTGTTTTATTATGTTATTGTGCTTTGTACTCTTTGAACAAAGCAAAAGAAAGAGGAAAAAAAAAGAAAAAAATAGTTGTGAGTTTGCTTTCTTGAATGTTTATTTATATATTATCTTTTGCTATGTATGATAAGAGTTTTGATTTTTTTAGTTATTAAAAGGTTGAGTTGAACATGTTGAATGTAAACATTTTCAATAAATTATAGATTGTATGCATGGATTTCTTGATTAGTCTATACTAACTAAGAAGAATCATTATTATTAGGTTGTTGCTAGTGTGTTGAGCATTGACTTGTCATAACTTCAAAGATGTTGTCAGATCCCACTGATTTAGAGGCTCACTCTGTTGAGCAAAAACCTACTAGTTGGGTCTTGCTAAAAAAGAAGACTCACACAGAAGCAAGAGTTAATGCTAGAGGTTAGTGCTAAGGAATTCTAAAGAACAAAAAGGAAGGGCAAGTTACAAAAGAAGCAGAAATGCAGGAAATCAGAAATGAAGATGAGTGATTGTAAATAGAACTGAAATTAAATAAATAAAAAACAAAGTCAAGATAGAATCAAAACAAAGTGAACATAAATAAAAAAGATATGGAGATAAAACTGGATTAAAGAAGGAAAGAAGAAAGAGGGAGTAGAGAAAATAGAATAGCTAGTAATGTAGAAAGTCAAAAAAATAATAGAAGAATAAAACAAAGAGAGACAAAGAAAACCAAAAAAGATTTGGAGAGTTAGAGCTGAGTTGAGTTGGGAGAAAATAAATATAGAGTACAAGGAAGACTTGAGGAGTTGAAAAATAAAGGTAAAAAGTGAGACAAGACAAGACAGAAATAGAAAAACTGGAGAATAAGAAAAGAAGATAAATTCAAAGAAGTAAATGTAGAGGATAGCAGAGAAAAAGAGAGAGAGGATAAAAAGGGAGAGTGAAAATGAAAGAGACTAGAAACACCGGCAAACTAGGTATCAAAACTATTGTACTAATTATAAAAGCCTTCTCTAAGTACTTATAGGGTATCTTAGGCTTTGAGAGTGATTGTGTTTGAGTCTTCCTTCTTGGCAAGACCTAACTAGTAAGTTTCTGCTTAACAGAGTGAACCTCTAAATTAGCAAGATCTGGCAGCCAGTATATAATGTATGACTACCTCAATTAACTGATTAATAATGCATTTGGAGTTAGGTTTCAATTTTGAGAGAAAGTCAAAGCTTGTAAAAGCAATAAGAAGCATATTCAAGTATACTCTAATAAGTACTAGTTCTTGTAGGAAAACTGAGTAATAAATGTGTGCTACTACTTAGCAGCATATTGTTATAAAGATTTAGAGATAGACTACAAACAAGTCTTTATACTTATAGAATTTCTTAAAAAAGAAGCTGAAGCATGGTATTGTTACTACATACTATACATTAACTATATATAAACTGTATGAAATTCAAACATATCCTAAAAGGACTGTATAGTCAATTTATAAGTTTATCAACTATGCAGGATGTTAAAGAGGCATTTAGAAATGCTGTATATAAAGATAGTATAGGAGTACAAGAATTCTATAATACTCTATTGGAGCATGCACAAAATATAGCAGTATATCTAAATCTATATACAATTTGCAAGGCATTTATAGATGGCTTACTAGCCAGAATGTGTAAATTACTATTGAAAGATGATCATTTATCTCTAGAGATAAACACTACTGAGGAATTCCTCATTTATGCAATTTGGTATAAGCAAGCAGCTTGCATAGCAAGTCACTACAAGTAATGTAGTAGCTAAAAGCACTTTCAATTAAGGAAACTAATAAAAATTAGCACATTTTTAACAAAGAAGTTCAAAATAAATCACAATTGCAATTCATAATTTGTGGTATAATATGTAGCAGCATTTATGCAGTGCTTAACAAAGAGACCCACTGTAGCTAGATTAATAGCCAAGCTGGCAGAACTAAAAAAGGAAAGGAATGGGCTACATTGTTTAAATAGGGATCTAAGTCTCAAAATGTAAATAGCTAGCCAACTGGAGCTGCACAAGCTTGGGAAGGAAGTTTCAATTGTAGTAGTATAGACTACTGGTTGAAGCAATGCCCTTAAAAATCAAAAAAAAGCATATGTATAAGTAGCACATACTGCAACAATTGAGTCAGACTATGAGTTTAAAATTGAATAAGAGAAAGAAGCAAAATAGCCTGAGGTTACTCCAAAGCAGAAAAAGAGGATGATTGGGGCCCGGGACCTCAAAAAGACAGGGGACTCGTCGCTGGGTGCAGTGCTTGCACTGCACTGAAATCAGTAAAGAGACTCGAAGTAGGAGACCACTCACCAGTCCATTGCTCACACACTAAGTGTGAGTAGGCAGACTCCGGAGCCTTTCCAGGGCCTCCCTAAATTGTTCCTGGGTTACAGCCGCCCACGCAACATGATGGCTCTCCAGGACCTCGAAAACAGCCCCTATTGCCATTCTGGAATGACGGAAATGAGGGGCAGACAGCCTAGGATGGGGAGGGAGTTGTGGACAAGGGGGGGGGACAGTCTTCTGCACAAAGGTGGGTGCGGGACAACTCAGATGGGGTTCCGGGAGGACACCAGAGCTTGCATTGGGAGCAGGCTCCAGGGGCTGGCTGAGACCTGCCTCTGGGGCAAGATTATTGCATAGTTCTGGAAAAGGAAGGTCAGTCATAGTAAATGGACAACACAGCAATACTCACGTTAAACAAGCATGGCCACATGTGCATGGTATCGTATATCCAGGGCCTCCCATGTGACTAGGGGGGCCACTTCATTAGTAGCCAGGGGTGTCAGGGAATGCATTGATGTGTGTGATATGATTGAGTTGATGGTAAATTTTTTTTTTTGATATGTGGCAGGTCAGGTGCTGGATCCCACGAGTGGGACCCCAGTCCAAACCACTGGTTATGTGTGCCTTGGAGGGTCTCAGTGCTGAGGGGGGGATGATGTCATGACCCCTTCTAGAGTTCCCCAGGACAACCCCAGAACCCCACCTGGGATCCTCTTTCATTAACCCCACAATATGCCCTGCCCCCACAACTACCAATGCTGCCATCAACTTGCATCACAACTGCCATCAGCCAACCCCTAGGAACCCTGCATCATGGACCCTGGAATTGACCACCATCAACTGCCAGATCATGCTACCTGCTTCTGGCCATCATGCATCACAACTCCCCCATGCTAATTGATTGCACACCCTACACACACAATCCAAGTATACAGTCCCAGCCCATTACTCAATGCCTCCCGGAAACCATCCCAGACACCCCAGAACCCTGAGACCTGACCCCATAGTACTTATAGTGTAGTTCACCACTGTATTTGTTAGTCTTGATATTACCTAAATTGTTGCATGCCTCTTTGTTTGACTGGTATGCACTGACTGGCACACTTTGACTGGCATGCCTAAATAACCATGTGCTCTAAGTTTGGTACACACTTCATAACTCATAATTTGCTAACCGGGTCTTGTCTTAGAACCTCCAGTTTTGACTCAATCCCCACCAACTCCCAGCCTCCACGAAACACCCAAAACCCTGGATCAAGTTCCATTCTGGACGCTCCTTGATCTTTAACCATCATCACCTCTTCTGGGGTCCTGACGGTCTTTAGGTTGTAGACAGCATATTTACACTCCTTACACCCTTCTTCAGTAACCCCTGGACCAACCAGTCCTTCCTCTTTCCCCTTTCTGCTCCCCCATCGCAGCTCAACATGCCCTCTACACGAAGGGCATTGTCAACTGCAATCCCTGGCAGTGCCAGCAATGGTGGGACTCCAGAACAATCCCGTCCCCTCCTGACCCACTCTGACCTGAGATCATTGATGGCTGGGGACTCCGGCCCAATCAAATCACTGCATGATGCTCGCAAATGGCTCGAGGTGAAAGGATGGATTCTCGCAGCCGATCCCTATGATCATTCGAGATTAGCCAGCATCCTGGCCACAGCAGTGCTCATGTCCAAACCTTCGGATCTCAAAGCAACAGCCTCTGCCATTGCCTTCATACTTGAAGCCAAAGTTACTGACCAGGTCTCTGACACGCTATCAGAGGCTGTAGTGGAGAAAACGGTCTCCCACCTCGAAAACATTATACACAAGCTGAGTTCCACCATTGACTTTATTACGGCCAACAATGCCAGTCGAGCTGAAACTACCATAGTCCTGAAGACCTCAGCAAAGTCTCTGGATGGGATTACTCGCTCGCTGGAAGCAGTGACCTCTAAACTTGCAAACCCCCCCTACCCACCCAACCCTATGCCCCAGGCAAGACCACACTCATGGGCTTCTATTGCTGGAGGCCCCCCCTCCCTCCCCTCGCCCTGCGTATCCCCCCCTGCTAACCAATCTGCCCTCTCTGCCAGGGACCACATCTGCATCCAGCAAAGGGTCCTCCAGAACCTTTGCACCGTTCTTGTCACTGTCAACAAGGACGATGATAGCTCACCGAAGGACCTTACAATTGGGGGGACAGCTCGTGTTTGTGACCACCTGAATGAAGTGCTCTCCAAACTCAACACCAAGGCCTGCTCCCCAGCCAAAGCAGAAGAAGGGGAGCTTGCCACCTCCCACCCTATGACGAGGGTCATAGGGCTGAGGCAGACTGGCAAAGGTGCGTTCTTACTGGAATTCAATATGGCTGATTCAGCCCAAAGATTCCGAGAGCACGCAGACAAGGAATGGGCTGCCCTCGAGGACATCTTTGGATACTCTATGGGGGTGCACCCCAAGTCCTACACCCTCATCACCAGATTTGTTCCCTGCTTGGGATCCTTCGACCCTGACAGCAAATCATGCCTTGAGACAATTGAAAGAGAAAATGGCCTCCTCAGAGACTCCATCTACTCTGCCTCCTGGCTTAGGAGACCAGAGCTGAGATCCCCCCACCAGACAGTAGCAACACTGCATATCACCTGCTCTAGCCCAGACACAGTGAACGACATGATTAGAGGCCGAATCTTTATTGGCAGCTGCCAGGTCCTTGTGCGCAAGGATCTGAAGGAGCCAATCCGGTGCAATAACTGTCAATCCTATGGCCACACCTGCAATGATTGCAATGATGGAAGGAAATGTGCAAGATGTGCCGAGGAAGGCCATGAAATGTGGAAATGCAAGGCTGCAAGGCCCAGGTGTGTAACCTGTGGCCCTGAGTCCACTCATAGTTTCACAGACCGCACCTGCCCAATGTTCAAGAGGCTCAGCGAAGAACTAGATGGCCACCTCTCTGAGAACCGGATGCCATACTTCCCAATGGTTGACCCCTCATCCTGGGTAGCCATGCCCCCAAAACCAATGAGAGTGGACAAAGACCTCCCTGGGGGGCACCCCCCCAAGGCAGCCAGCCAGCTTCAGTCAGCTGTCCCCAATAGCTTGGTCACACAGCAGGCCCAGCCCCCCATGAAACCCAGAAGTCATGCACCCAGCAGGATGGGCAATCTTGACAAATTTGGCTTCACGACGCAGTCAAACAACCAACGCCCTTGGAGAGCAGGCAACACCCCAGCCTTGCCTCAATGATTTGTCACACCACAGGAACTCCGGAGAAACTATGCATATGGCAACAAAACGTCTGCAAGTCAGACGTTGCTCAAGCTGCAATATTGAACTCTGCAAGCCCAAAGGATTGGGATGTGCTCGCTATTCAAGAGCCATTCCTAGACCATCTGGGCAATACTAAGGCCTCAGGCTACTGGCGAGTCATCTATCCCTCTGACCACAGAAGAGATGGGAGCACCCGCTCCTGCTCAGTGCTCCTCATTAATACAAACATAGCCACAGACTCATACACCATGCTGATCATTCATTCCACAGATATCACTGCAGTCCGCTTCCTGAATGCAAACGGTGGTATCTCGCTGTTTAATATCTACAATGCCTGCAGACACAACAGCGTCCTATCTGACCTGTCCTCCTTCCTTTCCTCTTCCCTCATGCTGGCTTGCCCCTCCTCATCTGACCACATGCTCTGGACTGGCGACTTCAACAGGCACCACCCACTCTGGGAATTGGTTGCCAACTGCCGTTTCTATGACTCGCACCACCCCTGGGCACCCCAACACTCCAGACCTCAGCAGGAAACTGGACTAGGCCAGACAACATCTGGTGCTCACACTCTGACCTCAACTCTGTGATCTTTTGCGATGTTGTTCCAGCACTCCAGCTGCCCATCACAGACCACCTCCCGGTGGTGATGGAAGTCGAATTTCCCATTGCTCGAGCCCCCTCACCACCATCAAAGGACTTCTGGAACATTGATTGGGTGGAATTCGGAGAAGCTCTGAAGGAGCGTTTGTCCTTGCACCTGCCAGCTCGCCCCATTCTATCTATCCCTGACTTCGACCGTACTGTTACTGACCTTTCATCCATAATCCAGGAAGTCGTCAATGATGAGAACATAGTCCTGACAAAGCAGCCCTGTCCCTTCACCAAGTGCTGGTGAAATAAAGACCTCGGATGGCTCAAGGCTCAGAGGCAAAGAGCTAGTAACACTGCCTTTAAATTCCGAGACATTCCAGACCACCCTGCAAAGGTGGAGGTGGCCCGCCTATCTCGTGAGATGGCCACGGCCATTAGAATGGCAAAGGAAGAACATTGGAAGAGTTGGCTTGAGAACATCAATGCCAGACTGATTTACATTGCTAACAAGTATGCGGTCAAGGAACTGTCAGACTTCTCATGCAACAGAGTGCCAGGTCTGAAGGACCCGAGGGCCTCGGGACCGTCTTTGGTCACCACAAATAAAGAAAAGACGAGGGTCCTTGCCGAGTTGTTCTTTCCTCCCCCTCCCTCCTCTCCCACTTTACCTGCTGGGGCTTACCCCCAGCCCCTTCCTGACCCCCCCTTCTTCACACGAGACTGCATCAGAGAGGCCATACAGGGACTGCAGCTATACAAGGCCCCTGGTCTGGACGGCCTCCCCACCATCATTTTCAAACACTACTCCCATGTCCTGATCAATCATCTCTACTTCATCTTCCGAGCTGCACTCAAACTTGACGCATACCATTCCAGCTGGCTGGAGTCCACTATGCTGGTCCTCAGGAAACCTGGGAAGCCAGCGTACAATGTTGCAAAGGTGTACTACCCCATTGGGCTGTTAAACACAATGGGAAAGCTCCTCTCAACCCTGGTGGCTGCTGACCTCTCTTTTATTGCAGAGAAACACGGCCTCCTTCCCTCTAACCAATTCGGCGGATGCCCAGGGCAAAACACCACAGATGCTTTACATCTGATGGTTCACAAGGTTAAGGGTGCATGGAGGTCCAGTAAGGTAGTGGCGGCACTGTTTTTTGACGTTCAGGGGGCTTTCCCAAACACTGTCCCGGCCAGGCTAATCCACAACATGAAGGAAAGGGAGATTCCGACCCACTATATCCTTCTTGCAAAATGGATGCTCTCCAACTGCCACATCCAGCTCTGCTTCGACAACTTCAGGTCGGAATGGATAACGATAGAAAATGGGACGACTCAAGGTTGCCCTCTATCCATGATGTTCTATGCATTCTACAATTGTGGATCGGTGTTACTCGTCTCCTTTGTGCCAGATTAAGTGTACTTCTGGAATCAACCTCATATGCATGGATTTTTCTCTTTTTGATAGAAAGAACAGAGATCTGTCAACTTACCCCTCTTTCAGACACCCGAGCCAGAGCCATCCGAGAGGCCCAGGCAAATGTGCTATGAGGGGCGTGTTTAGAGTAACACGCTGTTATTTAGAGTATGCCATGTAAGGAAATATATATATCCAGAACAATCATCCCACAATAAAGCATGTGAGGTGCATGTTGTGAAGAGGGACCTGGGTGGGGTTCCAGGGTTGTTTTGGGGCACTCTAGAAGGGGTCGTGACATCACCCCCTCCTCAGCACCAAGACCCTCCGAGGTGTGTGTAACCAGTGGTTTGGTCCGGGGTCCAATTGTGGGATCCGGCACATGACCTGCCACATATCGAAAAAAATTTTACTATCAGCTCAATCATATCACGCACACCAATGCATTTCCCAATGCCCCTGGCGACTAACAAAGTGGCCCCCCTGGTCATGTGGGAGGCCTGGGACACACGATACCGAGTGCATGTGGCTATGCTTGTTCAACATGAGTGTCACCGCATTGACCATTTACTCTGACTGACCTTCCTTTTCTAGAACTATGCCATAATTTTGCCCCGGAGGTGGGTCCCAGCCAGCCCCCAGAGCCTGCTCCTGATGCAGGCCCTAGTGTCCTCCTGGCACCTGCCCCTGATGTGGGCCCTGGTGTCCTCCCGGAGCCCCAGCCGAGTCATCCCATGCCCACCTTTGCATGGAAAACTGTCCCTTGTCTGCAATCCCCTCTTCGTTCTAGGCTGTCCGCCCCTCATTTCCGTCATTCCGGAATGGCAATAGGGGCCATTTCCAAGGTCCCTGAGAGCCGTCACGTTGTGTGGGCGGCCGTAACCCAAGAGCAGTTTAGGGAGGCCCTGGAAAGGCTCCGGGGTCTGCCTGCTCACACTTGGTGTATGAGCAATGGACCAGTGAGTGGTCTCATGCTCCAGGTCTCTTTGCTGATTTCAGCACAGTGCTTGCACTGCACCCAGCAACAGGTCCCTTGTCTGTTCAAGGTCCCAGGCCCCTCATCTTGCTGGGACATGGCCATGTGTGAGGCATGTCGCCTCAACCATGAGCGATGTTCTGTGTCGGCACTGTGGAGGGTGCGCTGTGTTTCTCAGGAGCAGGGGTGGCCGCTGGGGG
>QLON01006129.1:0-43370 GCA_003313675.1 Termitomyces heimii
CCACTTATATTCTGGAGCTATTCAAACATTGTTATATTTGAATTAGAGGTTAATTTTTGTATAAATTTTAGTACTGCAGAGGCAATTGACAAAGTTGCCAATGAGGGAGAAGGAATAGTAGTTCTTTCTGTGACTTAGTTCAGTTTATAATAATTAATACAGAGTCAGAAGAAGTTATCTTTCTTTTTGGCAAAAAAAACAGAGGCACTTGCAGAAGATGCTAAAGATTGTATGAATTCTTTTCTGAATATATCATTAAAATACTCCTTTAGGGCTTGGATTATAGATCTTCCCAAAAAGTTGCATTTTACTATTCTTTAGCTTGATTTAATGGTTGTAATGGTAAGGGAGAAATTCTTTTTTACTGCCTTTAGAAAAGATATTGGCAAATTCCTAATATTCAAGAAGAATAACTTTTTGCAAGATTTGCTCTTCTATTTTTAGCTTTATTGCTACTTGATTGAGTCAAAGGTGTTTTTAGAAAGACTGGGGGTATTGTGGAGTTAGTAGGCTTCAGCTCTCAATTAGACAAGTTATGCAAATGGTATAGCACAGATGAGGCATATGTTGAGTTTGCTAAATGCTATATCTAATTATTTGGAGCTTGTTAAAAGTGGAGATGAGTCAAGAAACTTTGACCAGAGTTGTAGATGGCCCTTGTACTTGTTTCAGGAAATGTTAAATAAAAATGTTAGAAATAAATTGAGTAAATGCCTGAGTGGAGTTTGAATTATATTAAATTCTATTATAATAGCATCTTCACCTTCTTCTTCTTAGTTTTAGAAAAAAGAGATGACTTGGATTATCTGTAGCTGTAGTTGGTCAGAACTGAGGTTGTCCTTAATAGTCAAGTTATGCCATGATCTAAGAAATATAGTAGTGGCCAGTCATGCTTCTTTAATGTTAAATGTCATACTCATAATTTTCCAGTTAATGTTAGAGTTTATTATTTAGAGCTAAGGCAATTTTAAAATAACAAAAGTATTAGAGTGCAGCTAGGTCAGATAAAAGTTAACAAAGAGACTTAGTCCATTAATAAGTGTGAATTTGTCCTTATAGTATTGTATAATAGATTTGAAGGAGGTGGATTAGCCATTGATGAGCTAAATCTTGGTAGATTTGTCTAGGTTCTTGCTTAGCAATGCTAAGTTAAAGTTAATAAATATTCTAGTAGTGCCATTGTTAATAAGGGCAGAGTGAGTTTTTCTAGTAGATAGAAATGTGATATTAAACCTTCTTGTAGTTACTAGAGCTCTTTTAGTGCTATTAGAGATTATCTTGAAATCAAAAATATAGAAGTTGATTAAGAGTAAGAAATGAGAGAAATTTTAACTAAAAATCATTTTGAGATAGCACTAGTTAATTTTAGAGTTTACATTGTAGAGCTAAGGGAGTTTTAAAATAAGAAAGAGGCTTTTATATAGTTTTATTATCAATATCCAGAGTTTTTTGCAGATTCCATCTTTAAAGGTTAAATAGATATAAAAACAGTAAGTGATGTTTCTTGTAGATGAGGCCTTAATATTAAAGAGGCAAAGCTAGATGAAGTTAAAGAGCTGTATAAAGAAAAATCCCACATTTAGGGCCTAGGCTTTGTTAATAAAATTATTGGTAGTGCTACTATCAACTAGTATTAAAGTAGGTTTGGAAATTAAAATAAGAAAGGTGTGAAAAAGAAAGAGCTAAAAAGCTTGGGAGGAGAGATGTATCATGCAGGTATCTAAAGCAAGTGCCATTGCATGTAGATGAATATTTAATATAATGACTTTGAGGTTGATGTTATAATTTAGCATATTTTTAAAATCTGCTAAATTGCTGTTTTATTTTCTGCATACTGAAATTTGAATTTGTCACCATCAATAATTTAGATAGCATGTCTCAGAGTGCTTTGCTTAGGGCAGTTCTATATAAAATATCTTGGTTTATTGCATAATAGGCATATATCTTTTTTTTTTATAAAGCTCCTTTATTTCCTCTAAAATTGCAACTTAAAAGCAGCCTATGTTAAATTCTGCTTATAGAAATTTGTCATCATTCAGGTCATTGGAGCCATTATTAATGTTTGGTGGATTCTTAAAGTTGTCTTTATTTACTACTAGGGAATTACTATAATTAGCAGCCTAGATGCAAGCTGGAGAGTAATTGCAGAGTGGTTCAGTGAGTTTTGGATAATGGTTGAAGATTTTGCAAGAGTCAATTGAATTTCTCTAAAGGCAAAAATACTATATTTGAGGTTGCTACTTTGTATTTTTAGGGGGATTTTAGCCTTCTTTAGGTTATTGTATAAGGAATTATCTCATTTAATCTTTTTAATGGCATTGATTAATCTGTATAATGAGGTTTTTGAGGCTGTTATATATAATTTGCTTCAGAGCAATTTGGAGAATCTCATAAATGCATTTGGAAAGGGCTTTATAGAGCTAAAACTGAAGGATATTATAATTCTGGCCCATCTTATAGGCTTCCTTCTTAAATTAAACTATAAAAGCAGTAAAGCATTTTTCAAAACTCATCTAAAGCATCATCAGGTTTCTCTCAGCTTTAGCAATAATATTGTAAACTCTGAACTTATTAGAAAACTCTATTATAAAGGCTTTTCAATCTGAAACCAAAGAGTGTTGCAAGTTATATTGGATTAGCATAATAAACACTGCTGTTAGGGAATTACTCATTTGGAGGTTCCTTAGCCCATATTTTCTTTCAATTTTCAGGCCTTTGCACTCTAATTCACCTACTGTCAAGCACTTTTGTTGAAATTCTCACTGGCTGGACCATGGAAACAAACTTCCTCATTGGTCTAGAGCTAATACTGGACTGTGAGAAATGGATCACTTTCAACAAGGGCTCCATCAGAGCCCTCATCAAAAGTGATTCAATTCATATAGCCCTCATGACCTGGTAGCTATATAACTTGTGACATGACTATGACCATGACATTAGTCACATCAGTCACAAAAAATTACATCAGTGTGACTTTGTCACATCATAATATTATATGTGACAGTCATGTGACTTGACCTTGGAATATTTTCTATCGACAAGCAGAGTAAATTTTTAGACTTATTCTCTTTGGATTTCTTTCTGCTAAGTTAGCACCTTATTATTTGTATTTATCTTACTCTTATTAATACAACTTTGGATTTCCCTCTACCAGCTGTATAACTGAGCCACGGCCTTTAGAGGTTGCCCTTATAACTGCTAGTAGCTATAACTTTTTACTCAGAAAATAAAGACAAAGAAATGTCTTATGCCATTTCTAACATATATATTTCTAGGTAAAAAAGAATTTAAACAATGGAAAATGTCTTTTTTCCTTAAAAATATATGTATAAGAAATGGCATAATACATTTCTTTTTTTCTATTTTCTGGAGAAAAAGTATCAGCTGCTAACAGTAATAATAGTCTAGCACAATGCCTTGAAAATAAGACAATGCAAAGGCTACTCAAGTGCTGTTAAAGGTGTATATGTATAGTTTGCTCTAGAAGGTGTTTAGATACTATATTAGGAAAATTTTCCATTTTAGAGAGTTACCTCTGAAAGCTGTGGCTTAGTCACACAGCTGGCAGAGGAAGATTCAAAGTTATATTAATAAAGATAATATAGGTAGAAATAATAAGGTACTAACTTAGTAGAGGAAGATTTAAAGAAAATAAGTTTAAGAAGCTACTCTACTTATTAATAGAAAATATTCCAAGATCAAATTATGTGACTATCATATGTGATGTCACTGTGTGACATTGTCATGCTAATGTTATGCAGTGTGACTAATGTGACTAATGTCATAGTCACATCACAAGTCACATAGTTACTAAGTTATAGAGCTATATAAGTTAAATTACATTTCTAAAGTCTAGTAAAGGCTTTAAACTAATAAGGAAGTTTGTTTCCATAGTTTAGCCAGTGAGAAGTTTGATGAAGGTAGTAGAAGGTGTATAAATTAAAGTGAGAAGGCCTGAAGATTGGAAGGAAACATAAAGTAAAAAACCTTCAAAAGAGTGGTTTTCTAACATTATCATAACCCACCATACTCTTCCAAGCATGGCCACACTGACTTCTGCCTTCATTCTTTTACAATACCTAATCATCACTAATCTGATTATCAGACTTTCTTAAAGCTGCCACTTCTTGATGACTCAGCTACACTCAGCTCCCCTGACAAGGCCAGATCACTCCTGATACTAAACAAATATCACTTTATAGAATTGCTTCACAGCTCCTAACTCCTATGTAATCATTTCACTGCCTGATTATGCTAAGACTCAATGTCCTCCAGTGTACAATCACTTTCAAAGTCTGAGATATTCTGCAAGTACTTAGAAAGTAGCCCTATAGTTAGTACAATAGTCTTGATATTGCCTTGCCCACACTTTTTTAAATTTCTTACTCACTCTTAGTCTTCTCCATATCTTTGCTCTATCAATTTTATTCCATTTTTTTCTAAATCTATCTTATTTCTCTCTTCAAGTTCTTTTCTATCTCCACCTCATCTTATTTATTGCATCTATCTTCATCTCTCTCTCTCTTAATTCCTTTTTTCTTTGTTTTTCCTTTCTCTTAACTCAACTTAGCTCTGACTTCTAATTTCTCCAGTCTTTTCCCTCTCAATTCCATATTATCATTTTATTATCTCCTCTCCTTTCCATTTCACTTTTTATTTATCTCTTTTTATTTCCTCCACCTTCTTTCCTTTTTCAATCCAATCTTCTTTTTTCTCTTTACTCAATTCTTATTTTTATCTCAACTTTATTTTTCTGTAGTTTTATTATCCTCTCCATTCCTCACAATCTCTTGAGTGCCTAACTCTAGTGCTAACTCCAGACTTCTATGTATATCTCTCTTTTCAGCAAGAGACAACTAGTAAGTTTTTGCTCAACAGAGTGAGCCTCTGAATTAGTGGGACCTAACAAATATGGCTCCATGACCTAATAACTATGTAACTTATAACTATAACCATAACTGTGATTATAATATCAGTCACATTAATCACACTGTGTAACATTAGTGTGACAATGTCACATAGTAATGTCACATGTAACAGTTACATGATTTGACTGGCTGAATTTTTGGAGTGGTTGTTTGAGGTGGCTTGTGCAAAGTATTAAAAGTGATTGTTAGTAGAGCATGGAAAAGTATAGTTATTCTAAGAAGCATCAAAGTAAAGTCAGTCCAGAAATACTCAATGATCTCAGAGATTGGATAAGGAAAAAGTAGGGGTGAGTGTAACTCTACTCGAGAGAATGTGAATGAATTGTGACATCTTAGAGCTTAATTATATTTTTATCAAACTCTAGGAAATAAATTTCTTTTAACAAGAGCTCTGCTGATGCCTTCATCAAAAGTGATCCAACTCACATGGCCCCATGACCTGGTGACCATGTGATCATGATGTGACCTGTCACACATGATGGTTACATGGCCTAACCTCAGACTATTTTTTACTAACTGGCAGAGTAGCTCATTAGACTTATTTTCTTTAGATCTCTCTTTTCTAGGTCAGCATCTTGTTACTTGTACTGATTATACATGTATCAATATACTTTGGCTCTTTCTTTGCTAGCTGTGTGACTGAGCCACTTTCAAAGGTTGTTCTCCAAATATGAAAGAAATTAAAAGTAGAGAAGATAAAGACAATTGAATGAAACAGAGTCAATACAAAGCTGAAGAGAGTCAAGATGGAATTGAAGAGATTGGAGACAAAGTTGAATAAGTGACAAAAATGAGCAAAATAAATTCAGCAAGTCAAAACAAATTTAAGGCAAAATAGAAGTTAGAACTGATTTGAGTAGAGTTAGAGTCAAAATAGAGTTAAAGGAAACTGAGTTAGAGGAAATAGAGTGGAGATGGAGATAGTCAAGACAGAATGAAAATGAGTTGGAAAGGTTGGAGACAAAATAAGATAGAGATAAAAAACAAAAGTGAAGAGGAATAGATTGAAAAGGTTGAGAGACAAAGTAAGAAAACTGATATGAAGACAAATCAAGTAATACTGTTAATACTGTTAATATTGAGACTACCAACTAACTATGAAAGGGTCTTCCCTATATACCTAGTAGATGTTTTAGGCAGCAAAACTGATTGTGGTGATTAGTGGATGTGGCAGGGGTTGGAGCAATTGTTTGACATGGAAAACATATAGTGGTGTTGGAAACAATTGTACTAGTTGCAGAAAGATAGTTCCAGATCAGTCTGGGGTACTATGTCAGTTGTGCTGCAGGGCACCATGAGGTCAGAATTCTTTGGTGATCTTGGTGATGACAAAGATCAGATCAGGAGGGTTGGTGTAGGTATTGTCTTGAGGATTTCAGGATGAGGGCAGATCATGACAACATCCTCTTTTCAGGACATGGACATAATTACTGACCAAATTGTCAATGAATTGTAAGAGTGAAACACTCTTACATCCTGAGATATATATATATATATATACATTGAAAATTCGAGGCAAGGTTCGATCACCCTTGTTTATATATGTTACATACAATATATCTAAATATCTATCATTTATGCGGGTATGTAAGTGGAACTCGAGACTACCTCAGTATTTGTATCACAATGACTGAGGTATTCCCGGATCCCGCTTCCGAGCCATATGTTATTACAGTCTATTTCCCTCTGCGTCGTTGATCACGTGCTTTCGATGCGATCGTGGCAAACAATATATACAACCGATATCTCAACGTTTCAACTCCAAAAAGTTTAAAGCTGGAAATCGACGAAATCAATCCGTTACTTCCCCTGCAAGCTTTATGATGTTAAGTTACGACCGAAATCATTGTGTACAACATTCAAGCGCTGCGACCTCGACAACCATGTCATATTTGAGATGATTCCATCCATCCCATTAAACGATACTGTCACCAAAAACATCCACTGATGGGCTATAAATATATCGATACTTATCCACACTGGGATCCGCAAGCCTAGATATTGATAAAAAAAGTTGAAATCAAAAGTGAAGGTGTATCCGAGATTGAATGCACATACATTGGTATATGATCCTCGACACATCGTCTCTTCCTAAGCCTAAAGGGTAGATGCCCATTCCCTTAAATCAAACATTGACTCCTTTGCATGCTGCATCCACTTGCATGCCTATTACTTCCGTCAACCCTGGTTTCTTCGTTGTGTGCACAAAACAAGAAACGGCTTACCAAAAGCTCTTTAGGTGCCTTCCTCTCCTCCGGATCCTTTGTCAAACATGCATCCACAAATTCCTCCTCCTCCGGTGCGAAACCGGATCCGAGACGCGGCGCTGGCTCCCTGACGATCTGATGCATGAGCTCAATAATGCTCATTGTCCCTTCCCCCGCACCAGTCGCATTGGTTCTTCTACGTGCAGTCCTGCCTATGATAGCTTAGTATTGTCTCGAGACAAGATGAGGAACAGATATCACACATACCTAGAGTGAGAGTATTGGGTTTCGTAGGGGCATCCAAATCCGAATTATTCTCCTCATCATCGTCGTATGCACTGGAGTTGGAGAAGGGGAATCGGTTTGTTGCGAGTTCGATCAAGGAGATACCGAGAGACCAAACGTCTGACTTGACAGAGTACTCGGCGCCTTGGATGCGCTCTGGCTGTGAATGGGGGGTTTGAGCGTGAAGAATAGGTATGTGAGGAGTAGAACGTGACTGACACTCATATATATTGATGTTCCGACAAAGGTGTTCGCGATAGAGTTTATAAGCTCCCCAGATACACCGAAATCGCAGAGTTTGATCTCGCCTTTTGAATTGAACAGGATATTCGAAGGTTTTATGTCTACGTCAAAAATTAGCAATCAGAGGCACACAACGTCTATCCTTAGATATGAAGCACACCTCGATGAATGATCCGATGGACATCATACAAATATGTCAACCCTTGCAGTACAACATATGCAAGCTGCCGCACAACCCTAATATCAATGACACCAAGCTTCTTCGAAATTGAATCGAAGGATCCCTTATCCATAAACTCCATACATATACAAATGTTCGGCTCAGACAAGAATGCGCTATAAGTCGAGATAATATACGGCGACTTGCACGAATGCATGATCTGCAGCTCACGCAGAATTTGCTTTCGTACAGAGGGCTTCGCGTCAATCAGCACAATCTGAGATCAGAATATCATCAGCGTTTCGACACTTGATCCAAGGCAACATCACTAACCTTCTTCGCCATGATAGTCCCAGTCGGCACGTGTTCAACCTTCACAACACTCCCTCCGTTTCCCTGTCCCAATTCTGCGAGGTCCTTGAGGTCTACATTTTTCAAGTCGGTAATCTCGACAGGCGCTGCCGGCTCAAGCCCCATCTTCGCCAGCGTTGCGTGTATAAGTGCACTATGTCTACCAGAGTTTACAGCAGAGTCCACGGCCGGAGATAAGAACCCCAGTACAGGCGCTGCATCGCCGAGTGGCGGGGGCCGGCGCTTCACGGGTAATGGTTGTGGACCGAGAGGACGCTTTGGTGGATTTGGAACATGAACCAGAGAGGCGCCAGTAAGTGCTGGAGGAGTAAGTGATGGCGGCTCTACGGGAATTTGAAGAGCTTTGAAGTTGCGTTTTGTACGCAGGTGAGCCGACATGGTCGGGATAGAAAACTGCCTTAGTCTAGGTTTTTGTATTCTAATGAGAATGTTTGGGAGCCATGGATACGGACCCTCTTACCCTGTAATATGAGGCTGATACACGAACGTGGTCCTCGGAGCTGCCTGTCGATTGCCCGGTACAGTAACGTGCCTGCCCACTATAGTGTGGATGCGATTGGAGAGGATGATCTTAAAAGTAGCTCACCTGTACCGGTAAGGGTGGCGAATTTGACTGTGCCGTAATAGACGAAGAAAGACGCACCCGACAAAAGTGAAGTGATGGGAACGATGATTCAACTGTATGTTGCAAGGCTATAATGACACATCCAGGTAACCATTAATCAGGACTCGAGGGGAAATCATGTTTGTTTTGATGTGATACATCCACTGATGCAATCATTGATTATCGTTAATTCGCCATGTGGTGAATCGCCCATTCACGGGTATCAACGGGAAGCCTGGGATTTCGCTGCTAGGCTTCTAGCTACCCCTTACAACGATATGTAAAATATCGGGTACCGTTTCCACTTCTTTTTCTTTTTCTTCTTCTTTTTTTTTTCTTGACTAGACCTGTTCTCCAAACAAAGTCACTTCTATATCAGCAGAGTCAGATGCCAACGACGAGGACCAAAGATTTATACGATTGCTGATTGCGTAAATTGTACAAGATGAATTGCGTTTACAAATGCATCGCCTTACATTAAGATCTCTGATGCTCACTCCATTTACCTCTCGTGTTCGATCTTCAAGCTCCTAGGCTGGGCAGTCAATACCTAAGCATTCTGTCAAATTCCCAATCTGTTATGTACAGGGAGAACATTGATGATTAATCCGTCAACTTATGTCCTTTGGTCGAGAGCTGGATACATGTTCCATGACAAACTCCATCCAAGTCTCTCTTCATGCCTCTCTGTAGCTCTTGCATGACCTAATTAATCCCTGTATGAAATTTGACGAACATCGTTTGACTCTCGCACTCAAGAGTTCTGCATGGAGCTAGTGATCTGGTTGCCGTAGGGATTGATGTCCTAGAGGACGTGGCTATTCAGTACTCGTCTCCGTAAAGGTATCGGTCATAGGTCTACTGGCTATGATGATTAGTTATTCAGCCCCATAGTGCGTGATCATGAATCCTGACTGATTCTATGCTGATCCTGTATTGAGGCGCTTCTCATTGTTGATCATAGTTCCTTATAAAAGTCTGTGTAAGGGAATACCTTGACAATTTTACAGAGTTCGTGTTCAATGGATCTGGTTTCTTCAAAGGACTATCAATAGCATATCCATAATAGGATCAATCGATTGTGAAATCTCACATGTATTGTCCAAAGAACGAGTTTACCTCCAGAAGATGGCAATCCATGAAGACCTATATGCAGTTCCAGTCATCTACTGAATTTCCACATCAGATGTAACATGGAAAGTGAAGGCATAATCAGGAAGTCAAAGGTGTTGGTCATCACTCATTGGACTTCTGGACGACTTCTAGCTTGTTGAAGATGCTGATGGACAACAGGGTCCAGATTCTAACTTATGGTCGTGGTTGTCAATTGTTAATAACAGACTTCAAGGCTACAATGCAATTTCAAGATGTCAAACGTGACTTCTTATGTGATGCTGCATAGAGAGAAGATAGATGACAAATAATCATGTAAGCTCTGCCTGATTGAAGTTGACCCGAGGGAACCTGGTCAAATTCCGACTCTTGACTGACAAGAGACAATACAGATGAGACTCCCTGTGAATTTCTGTAAAATATGGAAACTTGGTATTGTTTCAAGATTTTCTTAGTGGCTCAAATGACATTTTTCTCTGCAAATTGACCAGCAATCTCAGCACAGAATGATCCTCAAGACAGTAGTTGGGAGCTCTTTTAGAGGAGTGTGTGTGATCAGAGATGGAGAGATTGAGCAGAAAACAGCAAAGATTGAGGATTCAACAAAAGTGTAAATTAAAGATAAGTTTACCAGCTATCTAGAATGACTGAGGGCAGTCAGTTCATGGTGTGGGGGAGATGATAGGTCTATCTCAACAATGAGACAAGACAAAGCTGTTGATCATTAAAAAGTCTGAATAAAACAGGCATCTGCCAAAAACTGTGGGCAAATAACATAGCCAGAACCACCTTGAAAAGCCCTCTCCAGATCATGTTAAATCAGTCTTATTGGTGGCCTAGATGTTGAGAAATCAGCCTATTAGTATTTTGATCTAATGCACACCCAAATCAATCATGTAACTATGCTCAGGTCTCTGGAAATTAAGTGATTTATCTAAAGTAATCAGAGTAATCAGAATCTTCAGCCCACTAATGATAAATCAAGGCAACCACTGCAGATCTGATGAGATCATCAATGTGATAAGATAATCTGCTACTAAACAGGGTTGTGGCTGTGCAATGCCATCAATTTAGCATCACACCTTAATAATAAAATGTGTATATCTCAGCAGAAATATGTGTAAACTCCTATATATTGGATATTGTTTTGATTGCCTAATCAATTCACACACAATGGAAGTTGTCTGAAAACATTCTGTGGCAAACTGATAGAGGAATCAGCAGTTTGATGGGGAAAGTTAAATTTAGCTATTGGTGAAAATTGAGCAGGCTTCAGTAAAATACTAATATTTCAATACTAAACTCTATTGTGTTTAGTACCATTAAAAACATATAATCAAACTGCACTTAATGAAAAAGGTCCAGAGGCATTTGGTGAAGAACTGAGGGAGATATTGATGATCTATAGAAGTAGAGCACTAAAATCATTAGAGAACCCTCTCTTGGCTAGGAAAATTTATATCAAGTCTCTTGAGACCAGAAAATGGAGGCTTAATAACCAGAAAATGGCTCAGAACAACCAAAAAATATTATGCATCACAGGAGGGAGAAATAATATAAATAGAGAGGAATTCTGCTATAAGCAGCAGATTGCTAATTGCTTTTACTCAGAATTCCCAGAAAGTGGATATCTTAGACTTAAAGCAATAGTATACTTCAAGTTATTAGTTTAATATGCTTTTTAGACCTTCTTTTAGTGTGACTGAGGTTGCATTGATTGAAAATCAATAAATTCTATTACTTACCTATATATTTCATAAAAGTACTTTATAAAGTGTAATTTAGCTTTAGAACTTAATAAAAGCTGATTCATTTGTAATTGTCCCTATTTAGACTAATTCAAATAACCTAATTTTGCATCAATATGGTTGCAGCTATAAGCAGTCTTTTAAAGCTTAAATAAGTCACATTAGAGTAAAACATCAATAGAAAATCAACAAGTCTGTTAGAACTTATGAATAAATGCAGAGTAACATTTAAAAGCTTGAGCTTGTTTAAGCTCAGATAGGCCTACATATCCTTTCTATCAAGGACATCTATTGATTGTATTCAATAAGAAATTGATTAAGCTGCCCACTCTTTTACTGAAGTCACTTTTTGTATTAAAGCTGCTTATGAGTCTATTTTCAACTATAATACCAAGATAATTGCAGGCCTTAAAGCACAAATTAAAGTGAATGCAAGTCACTGGCATGCACAGATCTGTTTCTCACTCAAAGTTCAGAATTTATATCTTACATCTAAGCTAGCCAAAGAGTCTGCTTATGCTCCTCAATCTTTTTAAAGAGATAACATAGCCATTCCTACTTGAGTCATGTCAAATTCAAATGCATCTTGTAGACTCTTAGCTCAAGCACATGAAAAACTTTCTGCAGATCTTCAACTTGCCTAGATCAGAATAAATTCATTTTTATAAATTGCATCAGCATTCTCTAAGACTCATTTGGAATAAAATCAAATTTCTTTTGGCTTTGGTGATGGTGTTATAAACTCTGAACTTATTAAAGAACTCTAGTGAAAAGGCTTCTTAGTCTGAAAACATTATTGATATAACTAAGTATGTGGTTGGATTCTTTATCATTATTTATTTCATGTAGAATGGTTGTTGGTCTTCTCTAGTATAGGAACTAAAGGTTTCTCTAGGTGACTTGTCCTCATATCCAAAAAGTATCAGTGCAAAGACAGAGTTAGCCTTGAAGTATGCAGATAGTCCTACTTCCCAGAGTAAATATATAATTAAACAATTTAGTGATGAAGTTTAATCTTAAAGGAAAGCAAAGATAATGTTTAAGTTTTATTGGTGGTGCTAGGCTAGTTCAGAAAGAGGATTATCTATGAGTTCTACCTAGTGCTTTTAGAGGCTCTTATCATTGTATATAGAAGGAGTAGGCCAGATCTGCTAGATCTTCAAACTCTCTTAGAGATAACAAAATATAGATTTTGTCAACTAAATTGTGTAACTTTTCTTGTAATGCAGGGTCACCCTTGAGAATTTGAAGCATCTGGAATAAGAGGTTTCCTTGCTCTTAGAGCTTATAGAATATTAAAATCTAGTCAACCTATATCTTAGATGTAGTAGTAGTAGTTAGCTGCTCCAGAATTTGTAGAAGAGCCTAAGCCCTTCAGGAGAATTCCAATCCAGAAATGTGGAGTTTCATCAGAATCTTATTGTACTGCTATATATATATATCTATTTGCTTTTGCTACTAAGGCAAGAGGCTTGCCCTAACTTCAGACATGTTTCCTTATTCTGTGAGCTGATAAGAAGCCAGAGCTATGAAGGCACTTAAAGATTTTCTAGTAAGAGGCTGCAAGTACATAGAGGTGTTTTGAAGCTGAGACCTATAACTTCATAAGTATACCAAAACAGCCATGAAAGGGCTAGTATAAGTGGACTCTGAAGTATATGAGTTGAATCTTGCCAAGAAGAGAGACTCACACAGAACAAAGAGTAAGCACCAGAGGTAGGCACTGGAATTTAGGTATAAAAAAGAAAAAAGGAGCTAAAAAATAATAAGTAAGAGGAGAACCAAAAAAGGAAGGAGAAGATTGGAGGAGAAAGAACAGAAATATATAATACAGAAAAAGGAAAGAAATACAAAATTGAGATAAATAAAAAGACCAGAAATAAAGCAATAAAGAATGGAGAAAAAGATAGATGAAGAAAAAAAAGGGATGGAGTTGAAGAAAGTAAGATGGAGTAAGTAAATAAAGAAAGAATGAAAGAAATAAGAGAGTTTATAGAAAGAGAGGAGAGGAAGATAAACTAAAGTTAATTAGGAAGTTAGAGTCAAGTTAAGTCAAGTAAAGCTTAAGTAGAATAGAATAGAAACTTGATAGAATTGAAGAGAGTTGGAAAAATTTGAGGAAATAGAGATAAAATAAGATAAGTCAAGAAAAAGTTGAGATAAAAAGCAAATTGAGATTGATTTAAAGAAGAAATAAATGATAAATAGAGATGACAAAGATGAGAAGAAGCTAGATGAGAAACTAGATAATTATAGGCAAATATTAAAACTACTATACTAGTTACTGGTGCCTTCTTTAAGTACCTATAAGATGTCTTAGGCATTAGGAATGATTGTGCACTAGAGATGATCAAGCAGCAGTGAGATCAGATAATGAGCAATTATGCAAGAAATAAATTTTGCAAAATAATTGTGCAAGCAGCATTTAAGATGCCAGAAGTGATTTGGCAGCAATTTAGGAGCACTGGAGTTTATGCAGAATTGCAGGTGTGTTGTGTTCTATCTGGAAAAGCTCAGTAATCTTGATGATTGGATTAATGATGTTAGAGGTCAAAAGAGGAAAAAGTGGGAGTTAGTGTAGCCTTATTTAAGAAAGTGTAGTAGAGTCATCTCCTTCCCCTTCATGTCAAGACTCTAGAGATATTATAAAGCTTTATGTATATTTATATAAGAGAATTTTGTGTCTTCTAATTCTTTTAGAATTGAAAAAAAAAAATCAAGAATTTTTTAAATTTTTTCTATAGTCCTTTCCATATTATTCTTTTCCAAGTTCCATTCTTCAAGTCCTGTCTTCTCCTCAACCAACCACATAAATAAGTAAATGGAGTATAATAATAAGCAATTCTATTATAACTAAGTAGTAAATGTAATAGAAATTAACTGCTTATATAGTATGTATTAGCATTCATTGTCACTTGTTTAGCTAACTCTTCTTGTAAACCTTTAAAGGCAAAGAAAAGAGTGTTTTGCTGCTTCAGCAATGCTTAGTGCTTTCTCACTTATTGCTGGTTCTCTTGTCATCTGCTAATTCCACTAGTCTTCTTCTACCTCTCATTCCTTTATAGATGGATCTTAGTGCTAGCATCTCAGCCTCTTCAATGTTTCATACCTCCTACTTCTTATAATGTGGAAAAGGCCTTAAATCAATTATCTCTGTTAATAGGATAGTGTGCCTGGCAATATATATATATATAAAGCAATTGTTGAATAGAGAGAGATAAGAATGTAATTTAGTAGAATCCTTAAATAACTATGCAGTTGCTATAAAATGCTAAGTGTAATGAAACTCTAGCAAAGCACTTTAGAGCTTATGTAACTAATGTAAAAATAGTCAAGTACTACAACTTGAAGAGAGTTTAGATATATTATCAGTAGACTTTTTAATTTGATGTAGTGATGGTAGTGGTGGTGTAATGGTGGTGCAGTTATTGGTAGTGGAGGCAAAGGGCAGGCTTAGCACATATGGATATCTTATTGTATCTTAGTGATATCTAACAGTGTATTGCATATTGAATGTGGAATAAGTGCATGATAAGCTTAAACTATTTTAGCACTAATACTGAGCTTCTTAGTTCTATAAGTAATATCATTGCTTTTTCTATCCTACTAATGCAAAATTAAGTTATTTGGATTAGTTTAAATAGGAGGCAATTACAAATGAATCAGCTTTTACTAAGTTTTAAGGCTAAATTACACTTTACAAAGTACTTTTATAAAATATAAGATAAGTAATAGAGTTTATTAATATTTAGTCAATGCAACTTTAGTTACATCAAAAAGGGTCCAAAAAGCATATCAAACTAATGACTTAAAGTATACTATTGCCTTGGGCCTAAAATATCCACTTTTTGGGGATTTTGAGCATAAGCAACTAGTAACCTGCTAAATGTTATAGAATCCCCCTCTATTTATGTTATTTCTCTTTTTTGTAATATATAATATTTTTTAGTTATTCTAGGCTATTTTCTGGCTATTGGGCTTTTATTTTCCAGTTCTAAAAGACTTGATATAAATTTTCCTGGCTAAGAGAGAGTTCTCCAATATTTTTGGTGCTCTAATTTTGTAAATTATTAATATCTCCTTCAGTCCTTCACCCAATGCTTCTAGATCATTTTCATCAAGTGCAAATCATTAGACCTTGCCAATAATACCAGACACAATGAGATTTAGTAGTTGTTCCATTGAAATATAAGTATTTTACTAAAGCCTGCTCAATTTTCTTCAATAGCTAAATTTAGCTTTTCTCATCAAATCACTGATTTCTTTATCAGTTTGTTACAGAATGTTTTTGAACAACTTTTATTGTGTGTGGATTGATTAGGCAATCAAAATAATACCCAATATGTAGGAGTTCACATGTATTCTTGCTGAGATATGCCCATTTTATTGTCAAAATATAATGCTAAATTGATGGCCTTATATAGCTACAACCCCATTGAGCAGCAGATTATTTTATTAGTTGATATGATCATATATATGATGATGCCATCAGATCTGCAGTGATTGCCTTGATTTGTTATTAATGCACTGAAGATTCTGATTATTTAAGATAAATTACATAATCTCTAGAAATCTAAGCATAATCACATGATCAGTGTCACATGCTTGACTTGGGTATGCATATCATATGATTCTAGTCATATGATTGATTTGGGTGTGCATTAGATCAAAATACTGATAATCTGATTTCTCAACATTTAGGACACCAATAAAACTAATCTAACATAATCTAGAAAGGACTTTTCAAGGGCTATATTATTTGCCCACAGTTTTTAGCAGAAGCCTGTTTTATTCAGACTTTTTTTAATAATCAATAGCTTTATCTTATCTCATTGTTAAGACCAACATATTACTATCACTATTTACTTATATACTAAGTCATTATACTACAGAATTACTTGAGATTGCTATTATATATTAGTGCTTCACTACTATACTTGATGAACATTCAAATTGTTAGTTTATTATTTTCAAAATTTATGGTTGCTAAGTCCCAAAAATAATAGCACTGCTTACTGCCTGCTTAGCACTCTCTAAGAATATATTTCTTATGCTTTTTTGACTCTTTCCAATCTTTTTTCTTTTTTCTTTAGCCTATATATCTCTTATTATCCCATTGATTGCTTTTACTTTATTGTGCTGCACATGGCAAAGGCATTATGTAAGAGCAACCTCTGGAGGCTGTAGCTCAGTCACACAGCTGGCAGAGAAAAATCCAAAGATGTATTAATAAAGGTAGAATAGACATAAATAATAAGGTGCTAATCTGGCAGAGAAAAATCTAAAGAGAATAAGTCTAAGAATTCACTTTGCCCATTGATAGAAAATGTTCCGAGGTCAAGTCACATGACTGTCACATGTGACATCATGCTGTGTGACTGATGTGACTATGTTATAGTCATGGTTATTGAAAGTGATTCATTTTTTATAGTCTGGCATTAACTCCTAACTAATCAACTAATGAGGAAGTTTGTTCCCATGGTCCAGCCAGTGAGGAGTTTGATGAAGGTGCTCAATGGCAGGTAAATTAGAGTAAAAAAGCCTGAAAGTTAGAAGGAAACATGGGGTAAGAAACTTTCAAATGGGTAGTTTCTTAATACATTACTGATCTGCCAATGTCACTTCTCATTTTTTTCTGTTCAGTTCACAAAAACATGGTTTTTCCTTCTTAAACCAGTTATTATTTTGTGGTGCTAAAAATTGCCTGCCTTTAATAAGTCACATGCTACAGAGAGTAGTCTAAAATAGTTATGTCCAGTGATGAGTTTGCTATTGACACAAGATAGAATGATAGAAAGGTAATCACATCTAATCTTGATGTGCTTAATCAACCAGAAATTGCAAAAATCAAAGTGGCTAGAAGCCTCTACAAGCCTGAAGGCTAGTGCAGAAAAAGAAAACTAAAGAATAATAATTGATGCTGAGCTAATCCAAATCCAGAGGACAAAGAAATGAGAAGTAGAACATTATAATAAGTGCAAAGCCTTTAGTGCTACTTTTTTGGACCACTCTTTGTGGCATGTGATATTGATATGTTTGTCTTAATAATGAGACAAGATGAAGCTATTAATCATTAAAAAGTCTGAATAAAACAGACTTCTGCTGAAAACTATAAGCAGTTCTGCTAAAAACTGTGGGCAAATGACATAGCCAGAGCTGCCTTAAAAAGCCCTCTCCATATCATGTTAAATCAGCCTCATCAGTGGCCTAGGTATTGAGAAATCAGCTTATTAGTATTTTGATCTAATGCACACTCAAATCAATCATGTGACTATAATCAGGTGACATGTGCACCCAAATTAGTCATGTGACTAGGCTCAGGTTTCCGGAGATCAGGTGACTTATTTTAAGGAAAGCATCACACCCTGACAATAAAATGGGCATATCTCAGTGAGACTACATGTAAACCCCTACATATTGGGTATCAGTTTGATTGCCTGATTAATCTGCACACAATGGAAGTTGTCTGAAGGCATTCTGTGGCAAACTGATAGAGGGATCAGTGATTTGATGGGAAAAGCTAAATTTAGTTGTTGAGGAAAATTGAGCAGGTGTTGGTAAAATGCTTATATCTTGACAGGAAGGCCATTAAACCCTATTGTACTTGGTATTGCCGGGAAGGCCTGATCAATCTGCACCTGATGAAAAAGGTCCAGAGGCATTTGGAGAAGAATTAAGGGAGCTATTAACAATTTACAGAATTGGAGCACTGAGCAGCATTAAGACAATTTGAGGTTATTGTATATCACACTTAACAACAATCTACTTAGTGCTTCTTTATTTTATCTGATCTTCATTCTTTATGACACTCTCTGCTCACAACTCATAGTTGTGACTAACAATTATATTTTATGCTTTTATTCTTGTTAATGCTTATAGAGACTAAGTATAAATCTTACCACTTTGCATTTTCTGTTCATCAACTTTGCTGATGAGTCATTAAGATCTCTGCTGACCTAGTGACTTATCTGAGCAGCACTACATTTTAGTACAGTGACTTACTCAAGCAGTACTAAATAGCAGACCAGGGTGAGCAACAAAACTTATATTAAATTACACACTGATACTTACTGTCCAAGTAGATTTAAACTTACTTGATCTACTTAGATCTATTGTTACCTGGTCTGCTTTGGAACACAGTCTGTGTATAAATGACTGAGGGTGTGTATCTGTAGGAAATGGGAATATATACTATTTTGCTCCTTTGTCCGAGTATAATGTTTAAGCATAACAATGATATGTGAATGTGTGAAATGTGAAATGTGTGATGGGTTGAAAGTATGGGGATGCACTTACGGTGCCTTACTCCATCAGATTGTAACAAAATCCGGGTACAGAATCGGCTCTAAGTGATTGCTCCCGTGCTCATCACGTTGTGATCAATTAGCGTGGAATGCTCTTTTCTGGGTCATTAATCCCATGCTCTTTTAAGCTTCATTTTCGAGAACTTCTGTATATGTTTACTTTTCTCATGAGATCCGCTGCGGTTGCAATGCGAGTACTATAAGTAGGCGTTGTACTGTCTTACCTTCAATTTCGCTATCCATCCAATGTCCAAATCCATAGCTCTATTTTTATTTGTCCTATCCGCTGTGGCCTCACCTATAGAGCCACGCCAATCCTGTGCGGATGTCACTGTCTTCTTCGCTCGGGGAACTACTGAGAGTGGTACCATTGGCACTGTTGTTGGTCCACCTTTCCAGGCTGCTCTTCAAGCTGCCCTTGCTGGCAGATCTCTTGACTTCGAAGGTATTCCTTATGCGGCCAGCATAGCAGGCTTCCTTGAAGGGGGTGACCCCGCAGGCGCTGCTACAATGGCGAACGATGTGACGGCCACGGCCAATGCATGCCCTGATACCAAGATCGTCATATCTGGTTATAGGTAAATTGTCCGGTGTTAAATCCATGCCCCTATTCACCAGCACACTTTTGGCGGTTGAAGCCAAGGTGCACAAGTCACTCATTTAGCTGCTGCTCGACTCTCTAGCTCCGTCCAGAACCGCGTCACCGCTGCGGTTGTCTTCGGCGATCCAGACAACGGACAGCCGTTCCCTGGGCCTATACAAGCGCATGAACTGACGTTTTGTGCAGCTGGCGATGATATCTGTGCAGGCGGGGATCTTGTTCTTCCTGTTCATCTGAGTTACGGTGCTGTGAGTGTCCTTCGCTCATCAGGTTGACTCCTCAGTAATATAGGTATAGGATGCTGGTCAAGCTGCTAGCTTTGTGGTCTCGCAAATCTAGGTAGAATGATTCAGCTACAGTTAGTCCAAATAAACCCATTTTTCGTACTGTACTATCATGAGAATTCTGGCACATTGCGTTTCGCGTTTGAGGATGGGATAAGTCCGGAACATGATCTATATCATTTCATTAGAAGACAGTGGGTTAGATGGGCTACAATAGATACAGTCGCTGATAATCACCGCTGACAATTACTCCACAAGTTCTAACACAATTTCAGGTCCTTCCATATAGATAGATGCCTTGCTGATCATTTGTTGCCTCTAGTGGATACTTAACGATGCTATGAAACAAGACATGGGTCACCCTCTTTTACTGGATCCATGGTCAAACAAAGAAAAGGTACATCAATTGAGAAAATGCACGCTCCATGTTGGTTCTTCCCTGCAAGATTTCGGTTTTGACTGGAGAAAATTGTCTGAAGTTCACTGTGTTCTTTTCAACCATACCATGCGGCAGTTACGTTCGATTAAGAAGTGAATACGTATTTAAAAAAAATCGTCTTACAGGTCGACTGAAAGGTCAGTCAAAAAGTTCTTAGCAGCCGTTCATGATGTATGACAGGAAGCCTGAAGGGCAAGCTCACCAAAAATATGACAGTTCATGACCTGTTCAATGGCTATCATGGGGCACAGGAAAGTTCGAGTCATCGTGCAACATACGGCCATAAGTGCTTAATATATAAGTAACGCGTAACTGAAAGAAAACTGCCTGAACTATTTTTCATTGACCAAAAAATATATGCTGCCACGCGGTGCCAGACCTCGGACACATGAGATGATCCAGTCAGATTTTGATCTCAATTTCCTGAAACAGACCTGACCCTGGAGGACAACTGCACTCAAACCTGTTCGTATATGGCCGAGAACACTGACCATTCAGACTAGAAGAATTTATGACTTGAAGGCAGTGCAATGTTGGATGTCTCAAGGACAGGAAATCCCGCGTTTGAGAACAAGACTTCTGTGATTGAAAATACCTCGAACCAGATGACAGAAACGACATGGGACACGACGCTGAGAGACCCTTTACGCATTTGAGAGTCCTGATCCATGTAATCATCGCTGCTACAATCGGTGAACATGAGTCAAATAAGGAAGGATGCCTGTAATCCAAATAAATTCGTCGTAGGGATGTGTCAGATGTACCGTATTGCGCGTTAAGCAATCTTGTTTATCTAACGAACTTTTCTCTCAAAGGAATGTTGACGTAGAAGTTCGAGGATGGTAAGGTGTCCAGAGAGTAGTTCCTTTAAAGCCTTGTTGTTGATTATTATCCCTTCGACATCGGGCACAGATATGAGCACATGAGACAAGGTAATACCCAATTGAGACCGGTGTGATAGGAAAGAGGTTTCTTCACGGAGAGACGGGGTCAGAGTCTGAGGAGGTCGGAGATACGCTACGGATGGAGAATGATTCGAAACGGATGAGGTGAGAGATTGGTGCTCTAGTTAGGCTCGAGTTCTGACAGCCAAAGAGTTTCGTCGAAGATATTCGACGCAGTCAACGAGTTCAGTACAGAACCAAGTCTGAGAGAAGGATTCGGAGGTCTAAGCGGTACAGTAACAAGTCTGTCTGAATGCGAGACGACCCAGAGTCTAGTGACGCAAGCCTTCAGACCAAGCGGAACCAGAGTCATGAAAGACACGAGCTACACGAAGAATCCGAGACGAGATGACGAAACGAACGAGAAACGAGACACAAACTCGAGACTTGTGAAGCAATACCCAAGTTAGGATCACAATGAAGAACACAGGCTCAAGTCAGCTGGCTAGGCAAGACTACGAGACGAACGAGACACGAGACGAACGAGACCACGAGAAAGTCGAGAAGGCGAATACGCGAGTAAAGCTTGTTCGAGACATGTGGATACGAGTCCACTGGTCAGACGGACTTGTATGCGACACGAGAGAATTGAGTCGACGAGAAAGACAAGAACACAAAGCGCCAGAAGTACGAGACGTTCTTTATTCGAAGCGAGAAATATACAGTCTGATTCGTAGGGTAAGATTTTTTTAATATGATGTCTCTTCAACCTATTTATACCATTCCCTCATTGTCTTCCGTAACGCTCGCCTTTTCTTCTTCTTTCCTCTAAACACGTCAATTGCCAGTTGGTTTTAAAATCCCGCGCTTCTTCTGGTTTCCGCTTCTTCGTCCGCGACATTTGTTCCGATCCACGTTGTTTCCTTCAATTTCAAGACATTCATTCGAGCCCATTTCTTCCTTGGCCGCATCATATCCTCGATTCCGCGACATTCCACGAATTTCTCTCCTTCTGATCACGCCAATATTTCCCTTCTGCGACACCTCCTCAATCCCGTCCTGTCTCGATTCGATTCGATCCTCCCTTTCACGATCTCTCCTAGATACGTCATAATTCGATCCCTTCTTCAGTGTTCTATGTTTCCCATCAGCAAAAGTCACCGTATCTCTCCTACCCATTCCGCTACCGTTTCCTTCGGTTTCACCGCGACGTCATTTTCATTTATCCGCTTTTGTCAGAAGTCACTTTGTCTTTACTTTCGTCTTCATCCCTACTTTCCTACCACACCGGAAATGGTATATGAGTATCCCTGAGCGACCAAGTTGCTTTGTCTGTTTTATGCATCACAGTACCGTCTACCAGTATGGGTTGAAAGACCATCGTACAATGTATGCGAGCAGAACACAAGGATTAAAGAGACAATACACCTCTGCTCTTTCCAGGCTCCAAATTCCCTGACGTAGTTGCCCTTTAAGCTACAAGCTTCAAGCTTCAGCCATTACCAATAAGTCTGAAAAACATGTCAGCGATGAACCATTTTTTGAGCAAAGTTTCACTTTGCCAAAAACCCGGATTAAAATTTGGATATTGATCGTGTCCGTATCGAATGCGAGGAATGTGTGTGATAAGAGTGAGTTGGATTGTTCAGTTCATTGCATTCCCAAGGGGTAAGTCTTCTCCCTTAGTGGATTAGTCGGTAATATATGGGGTTGTTTATCAAGATGGACCTGCCACTGTAAATTGTCGGTGATTTCCTTTCTGATCACTTTTTATCGGCTTTCTCATGAAACTTTTTACTCTCGTCTTTATGCATGATGGTGTGAACATACGAAACATAAGCTGCGCGATGCTAGGCTCAGAAATTAGAGTATGTCGAATGCCATAGCCTGCCTGTCACACCAAGTTTCTCAATTTGACAGGGAGGGTCATGGCGTTCAGGGCCCAACCGTACTTCGACAAAGGTAACCATTGTTCATCATATACCCGGACCCTTGCACGATCTTGCTTGCAGTAACAATTAAGGTGAGTATTTTAGTTAAAAGATGTTCTTAAAAATGTACTTTACCTACGATGCAGGTTGCCCGCGAAAATCTCGACGCTACAATCCAACGACTATTGAGCTACACTCCCAACCCTCTACCTCAAAATCCTGATGACCTTGCGTGCGACCCCACTCTCACACCAATTGCATTCTATGACTTTCATGTCGACGATCAACTCTCGTTGAAGAGAGTCGCCCCGTTACCGTCTATTACTGCCAACCTCGCCAAAGTCGTCGATCGCGCCATGAACAACATCAAAGCTGACGGAGTAATTCTGCCAACAGGTGGTTCGCACGTCCTTTTGCGATCGCCTACAAATATCAAGCACGTAGACGATGGGAAAGCGGTCAGCGATGTGTACAAATCAGCCATAGCCAACTACATAAACCCTCTTGCATCCATGCTCTCGCTCCATCCGCACGCACCTTGGTGGTCCTCTAGCCTCAATTTCGTGCGATGCGAGCTTTCACATACTAGATATCCGAAAAATTACTCTATGCATGAAAATGCTGGACTGTCCTTCCGTCTCGATCCCGATGACAAGTCTTCGTTACCCGCTCAAGCGGCTTGGGATACAATGGAAAAATCTCGGCGAGAGTTGTTGGGAAAAGCTGCTAGACTATTCCCTCAGCTCGCGGTGTTCCATTTCTATTCCGAGGGTGACGTTCAGTCTGAGCGAGGGCTGAGAGATATCGACAAATATTTCTCTCAATCTTTCAATTCTAGATCACATACATCTGCGCCAGGATGTCGACCAGCGAAAATTAGACCCTCAGTTCCGCCAGACGCTATCAATACAGTGTGGGGGGATATAGTTACGTCGTTGAGCAGTGGACGTCGGCGGAGTTCCCGCATTCCCACTAGAGAATGTGACAGATGCAAGAGTGGAACTCGATGGGTCAACGTAACCCTCCCTCACGCGAATCCGCACTTCAAAAAGGACGATGCACAAGCCTTTTCTAAATCCATGTTACTTCATGTTCGTACTTGTGGCCGCCTTTACATTGTGACTCATTATACTCATGATTGACTCTCAGGCATGGGCGCGAGCGGTTGAGGCTGATGCAACTTTTATTGTCATCAATTGTGCCAACCATGAGCGAATTGGTTATCGACATCGCGAGAGCCAGACGTTGTTCATTTCTGATATCATTGATGTTCCGAACTGTGCAGTCCCATCCTACACGAAACTTCACTTGGGATTGTATCTCTCTATTATTGAGGACGCATTGGAGAGGACTCGCCATATCATGAACAAAGAGTCTCTACTTCTACGACAGTCCCCTGTACCAGAGGAGAGTTTTAAGAAATTGAAACGCAAGCGCGGCGACGAAGATGTTTCAACATTGGCTCTCAGAAAACGTCCCCGGACTAGAGCTGCTTCAGCTAGAGAGTCTTTTCGTAGGCTCGATTCCCATAGGGTTTTAGACGTACGTCTTTTTTTTGTTCAACCGAAAATGCCAACAAATCCACGAAGACAGGAAATAGATGACGAGATGAAGGGTCGATGTCTGGCTCTCCTGCGCGTTCAATATCTGCATTACAACTCTCCCGCGCCATCAGCATTTTGGACAAATGACAAACCCAACTCTCGACCCAAAAAAACCAACCAAATTTGTATTCCCAAAGATTATTTTGTGGTGACGCTTACCTCTGCACTCTGCGACGGCTCGACCGGACATGCTCATAGAGCCACCCTCGAGTTTCTCGGACGAGATGGCAAACCTCGGACCTATTCTAATATCGTCGTCAAGCTGGCTGCAGAGCCGAAAGCTGTCACACGCCTGCAGAACGAGTATAGAGTATACCAGCACCTCAAAGCTTTTGGTGTGAAGGGTATACCTCGAGTATTTGGGATTTATTCTGATTACGAAGTCAAGGCGACGATTCTTGTCATGAGTGATGTTGGGGAAGCGCTATGGGAGCGGCCGCTCCTTAAGTCAGGTGCTATACAAGTCTCTCCGGAAGAAAGGTCAATCCAACTCTAAGCACTGAAATCCAATCTGACAATTATCCAGGGAGGGTTTCATTAATGTCCTGAAGTCAATCCACGCGGCAGGCGTACGTCACCGTGACGTGCGAATCATGAATATGGCAGTCAATGATGATGGCTTCGTTGGCATCTTCGACTTTGACATGGCCGACATCGCCGCTTCTGAGGCGTCTCGGGAACGCGAGATGGCTCATTTAATCGATCTCTTGGATGGTAGGGAACTGCCGTGGGAGCCTCAGCGAACTTTGGGGACTCCTGATAATAACAGACTTTACGATGCCAATGATGCGTTCGAGTATGTGGAGGTGGAGGGTGTGACGTTGGAAGAAACAGTGCTTGTTAGGACGCAGCCGCATCGTTGAGCTCAGACTCTGTATATAATCTTATTTGATCACGAACTGCCTTCGAATGATTTCATCAGTCCAAAACGAGTCAGACGCTGAGGCCAAATTAGTTTATAAGTAGGTTATGGCAGATCATCAAAATGTATTATCATCATTTTTACGTGAATTCCCTCTTTGCAGTCCACATATCTGGCATAGCCCCATGAAAGAGCTCTGTCAAATACATATTGAATGTATGGCAACGATATATTTTTGGGAACACGTGAATGACGCTTTTGGCAATTGACCACTAGTTAGGTGCCGCTGTTCGTCACCAGTGGCGCCGATGTATTCCTTGCTTTCCTTTTGCTACAATGTCTGAAGGCATGTTGTCGTCCTGGAGATACGTTTCCTCCGCGTCGTCGCGGGTCTCGTCCTTAAGCTGGGACTATATCAATATCGCTCGGGCCAAAATCTCGTCCAAGGCCGGAAATACTTCGAGCGTGATGGACGGCCAGGAAGGAGGCCGAAAGGGTTGGCGAGCATGGGCAGGTCGAAAACTGAGGCTCAGAAAAGGATCTGAAGACGGAGTCACCAGATTGAGCAATGAAACTCTGAATCTATTTCCGGGCTGGGCTGTGCGACGATACAAGAAACCATCAAGCAACGACATTGAAGGTGCGTCGTTCCTTGTTCTAGTAAAGGTACATAATCTGACAATTCTGATTCTTACAGGCGCCTTTGAAGTGGAAGTTTTCGTCTCGGGCTTTGCAATAAGCCATCGTTCATTAGAAAACGCCAGTCGTTCGCAACGGGCGTTTATCAGGCTGGCAAAAGGTATGAAATATTCATGATGATATCGACATCGTCAAGTGCTGCGTTTGCTGTGGTTCAGAGTACTCGTATTTTGATGCCCGACAGAATGCCCTTGAAAGCTCACCTGGATGTGACAAGGAGCATTGCTCGCGTTTCACAGTAATACGGGACCGTTCTCGAAGCGACCCTTTGGCGTCCCGCAGGGTTCATTATTTCCGAATGAAGATCTGTTTTTTTCCGACTCTTGCCCTCAAAATCTGTTTCCAATGGTTGTGCTAATCATTTCGCAGGTTTTGCATCATTGCCAAAGATCACTGCAGACGCCATTGAACCAGAACAACTTATTCGATTGTCGCCCTCAACTGAAGCATTACTTAGACAGAAGGACCTTCCTCCTCGACCTGATGAAATCACAGAAGACTATGTACTTAACACGCTGGAGCATCAACTCGAACGCGTCAAGATGGAATCACCGGAAATAAGCAACGCCACTTCCACCAGTTCAGAAATCGCCTCGAACCGTGACTCTCCCACGCCAGACAACGCTTTAAAACTTATGTTTCAGGATGATCCTGAGATCACCATTCTAAACCGCGGAGTGAGCTCGTCTTTACCCGTAGAAACCCTTCGCAAGCTCCACGACAACTTGGAACAACGCCTTCAGCCTTTCTGGTCCAGTGTCCTCGCATCAAGGACAGTCCGCATCCACCTTTTCGGATCGCCCCATCATTACATATCTCCGACCGAAGCCGAGGACGAGAAAGAGGCCATTAATGAAGAGGACAGCAGCTATGGTCCTGTTGGCGCACAGGACGTTGTTACTGGTGCTGACGGTAGCTTTCGAGCACGTTTCGTAATCAAGTGGGAGGATCTATGCAGTAATCCTGGTGCACTTCATATTGCGTTTGGGAATAAGCTTGAGGAACATGACTTGCTTGTTGCTGCGCAGATTCAGCCTGTGATAAACACTCAGCTTGCGCCATCAAATGTCGATAGCTGCAGCAGGAACGGCTCTACAGCCACCTCTGCTCTCAAGGATGCCCATGACCTACCGGTCTCACCGATCAAGACCTTGCGCATTCCCATCTCGCATTCGCCGATTCGTGTCATTTCAGATATTGATGATACTGTTAAGTTGTCGAACATATTGCAAGGCGCTCGTGCTGTTTTCCACAATGTTTTCGTGAAGGATCTGAAGGAGAATATAATTCCTGGAATGGGAGAGTGGTATACGTCGCTGTGGAATAAAGGTGTTCGATTTCACTATGTAGTGAGTTTTTCTTTGATGTATCCACTGAGTATCCTTAACTTTCTTGACCACAGTCGAATGGGCCGTTCGAGCTCCTTCCCGTTGTGAACGAGTTCTTCCAGATTTCGCATCTGCCTCCGGGTAAGACTAGCAAGATTTCAATAACTCAGTCCTTATTTTGCTTCCAGGCTCGATCAGGTTGAAGTCTTACGCTGGTCGCTCGATCTTTCATGGCCTACTCACTGCACCTGCGACGCGCAAGCGCGCAGGCGTAGTTGACGTCCTTGACTCCTTCCCTGACTCACGATTCATCCTCATCGGAGACACAGGCGAACAGGACATGGAGCTTTATGCGGAGTGAGCATTTTACCTCCTGGCACTACTACATCTCGTAGCTGACCAAAACCCTAGACTTGCTCGCGAACGCCCTCATCAGATACTTGCAGTATTCCTTCGCGACGTAGAGACCGGCGATCCCATCGATGACCCTACCGGCTGGAAGGCCCTCGGTGTCACTGGCTCAAAGGAAGATACGGTGCGGCCGCATGCTAGAAGAACGAGGACGTTATCAAATTTCTTGGGTAGCAGCGCCACGTCACAAACATATCGCAACGAAACCAGCGGTAACTACTTCACACCTACCCCTCTCACTGCCGAGCCCGAACCGGTCAAGTCCTCCGCTGGATCTTCCACGTTCGCTTGGCCACCCCCGAGCGCATATAATTACTATAGTAGCTACAATCCTATTCCTACCATCCATGCGCCAGACGGGTCGGTGCTGTCCAAGTCTTCGACTTTGTCCTCGACTTCGTCAGGATCGAAGATGACAGAGGGTGAGAAGAGGAGAGCTGCGCTGCAGGCACGGGTGCACCTTGCACGCACGCTCATGCCGGGACATATCCCGCTGAGGGTGTTCAGACATCCTGGTGAATGTGTGGAGGCGGATGAGGTGTTGGGGAAGGGACAACCTACGTTGTCTGTAGCGTCATTATAGAGTTCTGGTAAAGAGAAAATATTTTTGGTTGTCACTGTACGGTGAGATTTTGTTTGTTCAATTGTTGATTTTTCGGTGCTCATTTGGTGCATTCAATAGTTTGTGTCATATCAGAACACTGAATGGATTCACAATCAAACTACCTACCTATCGTATTATTCATTGTATTTCATGGTCGCCATCTAGCAATTTGTACTACATTTGAATTACTCCCCCGATCAAGTGTGCCTCTTAAGGGTGCTGGTATGTTTATATTGACCTTGCTAGGCCCTCATATGATCGGCGTTCTTCAGTGTGTATCTGATTTCATTGGTTTTTTACATATTGACGAAGATAATAGGAAATCAATCATGGTTTCCGCTATTTGTGACTGTTTTAATGACATCATCCGCCCAACCTCTCCAAGCCTCTTGTATCGACCATGCCTCTTCCAACCGGAAAGAAAACTTCACGAATCGCTGTAAGCTCAATTGCAGCTGCATTTGAAGGACACTATAAATGTGGGAAGCCTCGCGGTATCAGGTTGCTTCAGCCGGGTGCGGAAACAGCAAAACTCAGAAAAAACGCTCATCATAGCAAGCCTTTTTCTGTGAAGCTTCATGAGGACTCTTTTCATTCAATTAAATGCGGCCTACCTAATTTAGAAGCCCATGTAACGAAAGAAGGGTTGTTCACGATGTACAAACAGATGCAGACGATTTGCCAGATGGAAATGGCTGCAGAAGGCTTGTATAGATCACGTCTCGTCCGTGGGTTCTGCCATCTCTCAACTGGACAGGTATTGTAACACCTTCTCTCACCGCACATACTCTTGTGAGTTTGTCTTTAAGAAGCAGTATCAGTCGGGATCGAGCATGGCGTTCAGCGCAATGATCGTATCATTACGGCGTACCGATGTCACCCTTTTGTCATTCTTCGAGGCGGAACCGTCGCACAGGTCCTCGGTGAACTTCTTGGTCGCAGAAGCGGTATATCGCATGGAAAAGGCGGGTCCATGCATATGTTTACGGAGACTTTTCTTGGAGGGCATGGTATTGTTGGTGCTCATGTTCCCGTTGCTGGGATAGCTTTTGCACAGAAGTACATGAATGAGTCGCAAGCGACTTTCGTTCTGTACGGAGATGGCGCGAGTAACCAAGGGCAGGTGGAAGAAGCCTTTAACATGGTACGAGCTTCACGTTATGTTCTTATAACTGCCTGATGGTTTTCAGGCGAAATTGTGGGACCTACCAGCGGTCTTTATCTGTGAAAATAACCAGTACGGGATGGGGACATCGTCAGAACGTAGTTCGGCGAATCCGCTGTACTATACACGTGGTGACAACATCCCCGGTATACAGGTAGTTCCCAATAATGGCATCGTCTAATTTACTTTTACTCACACCTCTCACCGAGGTAAATGGTATGGATGTCTTAGCTACGCGTCAAGCCATTCTACACGCTAGAAAATGGGCAGTGGAAGACAAGAAAGGGCCTCTAATACTTGAGTTTGTGACGTATCGTTATGCTGGTCATTCGTTTGTATCTCTCCGTCTTTCAACCTTTCATCGCTTATAATGCCTTAGAATGTCTGATCCTGGGACTACTTATCGTAGTCATGAAGAGGTAAGACAAATGCATAGCACCAAGGACCCCATCCGCGGACTTGCACGTTGCATTGAAAGTTGGGGTCTGGCCACTGCTGACGATTTGAAGGTCACTCCATTATTGCATTTGCCTAAGCTCTTCTCATTGCATGCAAAAACGCAGGAAGTAGAGAAAGAAGTTAAGAATTTCATTAATGAAGCTGTTGAAGAGGCCAAATCTGCTCCAGAGCCACTGGAGGAGGACTTGTGGAAGGATGTCTATGATAACGGTCAGGTTACGTCGTTCAGGAGGGGACGTGAGCGCGGAGAGATTCGTTTTGAATTTATACCCTGTGACGACGTTTAGTCACTATATCTGAGGTCCATTATGACGCCTAGGTTCAGTTTCAATTTTGAACAAATCGGTCAATTTCCACCACAGCCCGCCCACAAAGCACAGATACAGACGTCCAGATATATAACACGAAGACGGCGAAATTATTGATTGTTCACAATGAGGAACAGTAAACAAATTGAGTGTACACACACGATTCAAGTACAACATACAATTGTGCAGGCTGGAATCCACCGGTACTATTACTGCTCCAGTAACAATGATATTGGCTTATACTAACGTTTTCTGTCCGTTCTCTTGTTGTTCAATGTTGTACCTGGTGACTAGCATCCGGAACAACCCACGATAGATCGCCATCAACACAAAATCATTGGCTTAATGTGTGGATGGGGAATAAATTTTGATAATTTCACATTACATCTGCTATTTCAAGGCGTGAGAGAGATGTTTAAGCTGCACCCTGACCTTGTACGTAAATGGATAAACGTTGACACTCACATCATCGCCTGAGAATCGTTGTACAAGAAAATTCATCATCGCGATTCTTTTGACTTTCGAAGCTAGTCACGAGTCTGTGAAGTTCTCAGCGTGGTAATTTTGTCAAGTTTCTCCACATCGACGCTCCCTCTTCATTGCTATGTTCGTGACACGTGGCGACGCGGCTGGCATGAAGATTCAGTGCCATAGAGGCAGAGATTTGCTTTTGGTGAGATCCGAGAAGGTAAAACTCGACTAAATCATGGTGACATGAGTCGGGTTATCCTCGGAACGATTCAGGCCTTCATCATGTCACTTTCTAAAGTAGTTTTTGATCTACGTACAATAATAGAGTACCGTCCAGTATATATCAGTCAAGGCCAGTCAAGTTTTGGATAGAATCATCGTTCTCTTGACAATGCTCCAACCTCTCATTTTCCTTGCTGGTCTCTGCATAGCTCAGGCCACAATTCTCTATGCAGGAGTTAATGAGGTGAGGATTAGAAGACACATATTTCTAAACCCGCCCATTGACACCTTCCGTTGAGTCTGGAGGCGAATTTGGCGTTTTTGCACCTGTTGACACGCCAGGATTCGGTCTTCCTGGCCGCTTTGGCGTTAATTACGCGTTCATAAACAAAGTTCGTTCAAATTGTACCATCAATTCAACCTGCTCATCATGAATCATGGTATCAGTCTACTGTGGATATTTTTGTCGACCAAGAGAAGATCAACTTCTTCCGTGTTACCTTTCTCATGGAACGCATGTGCCCTCTTTCCTTTGGGCTGGGTAGCCGATTCAATGAAACGGTTGGTATTACTCGAAAGACTTGGTATAGGTCGACTTACCATCACTCTTCAAGTACTTCGCTGAATATGCAGATGCAATCAATTACATCACACTCACGAAAGGGGCATACGCCTTGATTGACCCTCATAATTATATGCGTTACAAGTGAGGGTCCTTTTGAACCCTTTTATTCTCACAGCTTACAACTACTAGCGATCCGTCTCAACAGCCGTTCTCTGGTAGTGTATGCGCTTATGCACTTCTATTAAATAAATCCATCATGTGACAACCATTCTTCAGGTCATCGGAGATTCCTCAGATCCTACTGCGGCCACGACCCAACAGTTTGGCGAGTTTTGGTCAGAGCTGGCAAGCCGCTTCAAGACAAATCCCAAGGTCGTGTTTGGCATCAACAATGAGCCTCACGACATGGTATTGTCAATTTTTCTTATTCCTATAATGACTTTGATTGATCCTGCCTCTTCAAGCCTACTGAGCTCGTGTTAGAGAACAATCAGGCTGCCATCGATGGCATACGGTCTGTCGGAGCGGAACAACTTATCCTTGCACCAGGCAACGGGTTTACTGGCGGCCATTCTTGGACTCAAGTTACGGGAAACAATGATGCTCCTTCGAGTGACTTCATGAACATGCTCAGGGATCCTCTAAACAATTTGGCAATTGATATACATGAGGTACGTCGTTGATAAACATGTTCATCTACACTTTTCTAATCTTTGAACCATAGTACCTTGGTCAGTAGTTATTCTACGGTATCCTCTACGTGTCTAACAGTCAACTGCATTAGACGTCGATTTTTCTGGCTCCCACGATAATTGCACTCAGCCTGGTATGATTGTGAAATCAGTCGTGATTGAGCGCAACTCATGTCTGTTCAACAGCACCTTCCAATCTTGCCGCTCTGACGACTTGGTTACAAGAAAACAACTTAAAGCAAGAAAGAGCTTTCTTTTAGATGTCAGGTATTGGAAGCACTAACACAGGGACAGGGCCATGATCACTGAATTTGGAGGAGGAAATAATGAGGGCTGTTTCCAGGTTCGTGACATTGTTCTGCCCTGGGTTGTACTTGACATACGTTTCTTAGATGATTGACGAATTGCTGAACTACATGAATGACAACGACGAATATATTGGTTGGTCGATTTGGGCTGCTGGTCCCCGTCTGTCATCCATTTTCATGCTTTTTGAAAAGTTTTCATGGGTTTTTCTACAGTTTGGGGCACCTCCTCGCCTTGCTGTGGTGCAGATACAGGGAGCCTGGAGCCTGGAATGCTCAATGATGAAGGCCAACCTGAGTATGTCATCCCTCTACCTTCACGGTCGAATTATCGTCCAATCTTGAATTTAGTGCATTTAACACTGTTTGGGCTAATGCGATTAGACCCAACATTCCAGCGGGTATGCTGTATCGTAATCTTGTGCGTTACCAACACTTGCTGACAAGATACTTCAGCTTTGAAACGATCAGGAATATCTAGTCTTACTTAGGATTAATCAGATTAGTTGGGAGGTCCCGACCTTAAAGTTTCTTTTCTATGAGTAACGTGAATGAAAAGCTGCCGATGAACATGATTGTTCTTGTACATCAGCTAGTTATGGAATTATGCATTTCGAAATCCATCAGTCAAAGATCGTGGCCAGTCAAAGATCATAACAATGGGACCTTTGCCAAGAGGCCAAAGAGTCAAGGAACATTGGACAGAGCTAGTATAAAGGCGGAGTACATACAACGCTCATCCTCAGTCGATTATACAGACAATTGAGGGGTGAGCACAACATTATATCATATGATGACAGTATGCTTATTAGATCACATCCGTGTGTCATAGGTACGCAACCACAACAAACCAGTCGATTATACAGACAACTGAGGATCACATCCGTGTGTCATAGATATATCTTAGTCTAACTTCTAACAAAGAAAATATAACGAACTGGAATTCATTTGAGTTGAGTTTGGATATCGATGAGAATATAATGAAGCCAGCACAGCATCCCATCAATTGATCAGGTCCTAAAATCAGCTATTGTGTATCCTTAACTTCTTGCGAGTGGGCACTCCTCTTCGATGGTACACGTACATAACTTTCCCAGGTCTCTTTCTTTGCTGCCGCTTGAAATAATTGAAGCAATCGTTTCTGAAATTGACCAAATCCCAGACCTGCTATCTCTGGCTTTCACTTCGCGAGCCAATGCTAACATCGTAATCCCAACCCATACAGAGTATCGCAATATTCGCATTCGTACCCCAATGCCCGCAATGTGGGCACATCTTGCACAACGCGCTGATCTCGCTTGCAACATCCGTGAAGTTCAACTCCGTGCGCGTCAAGATTACACCGCACCAGATCGTTTCCCTGTCTCTCTAGTAGATCATTCACTCCAGGACGCCGACGAAGAGAACCGGATTCATAACATTTGCGTGGCTTTGAAGCACATGAAAAGGCTTACTACATTTGTGTGGCAATTTGAGGTGGACGTTAAAGCGGGCCTTCGAACATTGAACCACCATCACGAGGAGATGATCCTGTCATCCCTGGTTCAAGCACCGAATTTACGGCATTTAATGCTTGGGGGACAATGTGGAACTCATGTGCGGGATGGAAAGGGTACTCAAAGGCAGTTATATCCAGTGCGTTCTATCGATTTGACACCTTCGAAGTCAACTTACAATGACTCGTTGAGTTATGGAGTATTTCTGATCTAGAGTCGATTTCCCTACTTGGAGCAGTTTGGGCACACAGAACAAATGCTGCGCACATTGTCCGTTTCATCCAACGCTCACCTAACATCGAGGTTTGCTTGGCCTACAAATATTCATGCCGCACAAATTGATTTTTTTCTTAAGCATTTGGAAGTTCCTATGGAACTGAGTGGCTTGGACACCTGTCATCTTCCACACCTTAAGAGGGTCGGTCTCCCAATGACATTTGGAGCGGTTACGACGAGCCTCAATGGCGTGATTTCCAACTCCGTCCTAAGATTTCTTCATTGTAACACAACGATTGAAGTGCTCAATTGGAACGCTGTACTCACATCTTTTTTGCCGCCGGACGCCCTACCGAAGCTGAGGTGTTTGTCCAGCAAGAGTGACCTCGTGGCTGGTTTAAATATATCAGAATCTATTCGCAGGCCGATAGAATGTCTCGATCTATGGGATGCAGACGCCAGTTGCCTCACTAAATTACAAACTTTTGACACTTCCTCTCTACGGAAATTAAAGATTGCTAGTGTGCGTTCTCTAGAGTCGCTTCAGAATATTGCACAGAAGTTTGTAGGCATTACTTGGCTTTGTTTGCCAGGTCGGCACATGCAACTCCGTTCAACTGGATGGGTCCTCGTTGAATATGAACTCGTGCGTCGTCAATTGCTCCTTTTCGGATGTCATGAGCTATTATAAACAACATTCGTGACAGTCTCAGTTGCTGTATATTTTATCATGTTTTCATAATCTGGAAGTCTTTCGTGGCTCAGCACTTTGGGAAGCTGTGGGTGGCAATTCTGAAAAAGAACAGATGCACATTGCAATCATTGACCTCATCGAGCGTTGCCCCCGGCTTCGTCAGCTTGATCACTGTAGCTTTCACGAGAAGCGAAAAGCAGCGAAGGTCATCAGGATTCACAGAGAGAAAGGCACGTGTGGCGAGTTGGAACAAGTCTGGTACGAAGTGTTGCGGCCACCACCTGGGTACGTCTGATGATCACGATTACCATAAGTATGATAGCTATTATCGAATTACTTGAGTTGACGTTCTCTATTGTTTCGACTTTACATATGAAGAAGGTTGAGGACTAATTGTCTTTACGACAGGGCCGTTTTTGACGTCATGACGAAGATCTTTAATTAATCGTAGCTCATCTCACGCAAGGACGACTACAATCTCTCAATTATTGGCTCTTCGATGTCTTGCTGGCAAACATTCAGCTGTCAGGTGTAGACCACCGAGGCGTTTGCTGGAGGATTGAAGACTTGGCTGATGAATAAATAGTATTTATTTAGGGGCTATTATCTGTCTTTCCTCTTAAGCGACTGTTTAAAGATCTTTGTTGGTACAGACTATATGACAATCAATCAATGAGGGTATGGTCACATCAACCCCTGCTTTTCTCTCTCCTAACACTTGACATCACCAATTCAATTACTGAGATTACCAAACTTTCCTGTATAGGCTGCAATCTCCTTGTCAATTGGACAACCACCATCTCCCCCACAACATGGTTAGATCATTTCCAACACTTCACAAGCACTACTTTGCACAATCACCCTACAAGTCCCAACCCTTTGCACAATTGTTCTGCCACCTGATCTTGCCAACACTCAATCTCCTCCGATACATGATCACTCCTAAGGTACTTAAGGAAGGTTTTTGTAGTTGGTACAATAGTCTTGATATTGCTATAGTTTGCCAGTCTTGCAAGTCTTTTTCATCTCTACACTCTCCTCTCATCTTTTATATCTCCTCAGCTCTCATTTATGTTTATATCTCCAAATCAATCTTGTTTCCTTGCTCTTAACTCCTTTTTATCTTTGCCTCATCTTGTTTCACTTTCCACTTTGTTTTCAACTCTTCAAGTCTCTCTTTTACTCCATCTTTATTTCCTCTCAACTTAACTCAACTTCAACTTTTTAAATCTTTCTAGTTTTCTCCTTTTCTCTCCATTGCTACTCTTCTACTACTTTCTCATCTTTTTATACCACTTTCCATCCTATTTTCTCTGTTTCTTCTCTCTTTTCCCTCTCTGGTCCAGTTTCACCTCTACATTTCTTCCTACCTATGTCCACTTCACCTTGACTCCATTTCCTATCTATCTGTTTCCAATCTTACCTATACTAACTTCTCATCTCTGTTCTTGGTTCTCTGTATCTCCATTTCTTTTCCATAACTTCTTCTTCCCTCTCCTTTTATCAAAACTCCCTTAGCACTAACTTCTAGCATTAAGCCCTTGTTTTCATGTGAGTCTCTCTTTTTAATGAGACTCAACTAGTAGGTTTCTGCTCAACAGAGTGAGGCTCCAAGTCAGCAAGATCTAACATAATATCAAGACTCCCCCTACTCATTGAATCCCCTGAAAATGGTAATATACACCCAATCCACATAGGCCTCCACAGCCTACAATGTTGACTAATACAGTCAACTTGTTTACAACTACAACATTAGAAACCTCCACCAACCAAAACTCCTTAGGTGCACCATTACACCTTACATGAATTACTACTAGCCAAGGGACTTGACTGAATATGCCATAGTTCCCTTGGTTAGCCAGGGACCAAGGCTTGACTGGTATGCATTGACCTTTCAATCTGTGTCTAGACCCTCTACATGTGCCTACATAGAATGACCCCCAGTAACTTCCCTGGCCCCATGGTCTGCTCTGGTGCTTGCCTACACTAGCCCTTTTGCAGCTGCTCCAGTACCACCATAAGGTTATGGGTACCAGCCCTATATCACCTCTATGTATCCATAGCCCCCTCCCTTGGAACTTATAACTGCTCCTTCAGCTTTAGCCTTCCCTCAGTCCACCAGACAAGAAAATGCATCTGGAGCTGAGAAGAGTCTCTTGCCTCAACAGCAGGAGTGAGTGGAAGTATATATGCAGCAGTGCAATGAGATTTTCAGGAAACTTTGAATTTCAGAATTGTGAGTTCTTGTAAAGGGCTCAGGCTCTCCTATAGAGCCTGAGGCAGTTAACCACCACTGCCACCCTCAAGATCTGGGTTGATAGATATTAATGTTCCACAAGTTCTAAAAACAAGGAAACCTCTTGCCCCAGACTTTCTAGACCCTCAAAGGTGATCTAGCACTATGGGAGGAGCTGCACAGCCTAGTTAACAAAATTCATATTTTTCTATCCCTAAAAAAATTTAAGAACCCAATGGACTTTGCCTACTCTTTTTACATGCAATGCCAGAGACTTCTAAAGGCACTAGAGCCTATGGATAACTCTTTTCTGAGACCTGCTCAGTGCCACCAATAAAATCTAGATACCACCTTGGCCCTCCTTCAAGAATTTAACACTCTTGGCAGATTGTTCAACCAAGTGGTAGCATGCAAAATAGGGCTGTTGGCACATTCTTAAGCCAACTCAGTTTTTAGCACTAATGCTTTCCAGACATTAATATATCAGTCTCAAACTGTGAGATATAACAAAGCTATTAATCATCAAAAAGTCTGAATCAAAATATACTTCTGCTAAAAACTGTAGGCAAATGATATAGCCAGAACCACCTTAAAATTTCCTCTCCAACCCAAGTTAGATCAGCCTTATCAGTGGCCTAGATGCTGAGAAATCACCTTATCAATATTTTGATCCAATGCACACTAAATTTTATCATATAACTATAATCATGTGACTATGCTCAGGTTCTGGAGATCAGGTGATTTATTTTATATAAATATTGAGCATTCTTGACAGAGCTGTTAGTTGGTGCACTAATAACAAATCAAGGCAATCACCACAGATTTAATGAGATCTGATGGGATCTGATGGAATCATTAGAGATATAATCACATTAACTGATAAGATAATCTACTGCTAAATGGGGTTATAGCTATGCAAGGCCATCAATTTAGCATTACATCTTGACAATAAAATGGATATATCTCAGCAGAAATACATGTAAACCCCTATATATTAAGTATCATTTTAATTGCCTGATCAATCCACACATAATAAAAGTTGTTTAGAGGCATTTTATGGCAAACTGATAGAAAAATCAGTGATTTGATGGGAAAAGCTAAATTTAGTTATTAAGGAAAATTGAGCAGGCATTGGTAAAATGCTTATATCTTGATAAAATGACCACCAAACTCTATTGGAAAGATTTAACAATCTGCACCTGATGAAAAAGGTTCAAAGGCATTTGGAGAAGAATTGAGGGAGATATTAATGATTTATAGAATCAAAGCATCAAAAACATTGAAAGATTTTCTTTTAGCCAGGAAAATTTATATTAATCTCTTGGAACCAGAAAATAGAAGCTCAATAGCTGGAAAATAATTCAGAATAATTAAAAAATATTATATATCACAGGGAGAGAAAATAATATAAATAGAGGGAGATTCTGTGATATTCAGCAGGTTGCTGATTGCCCATGCTTAAAATTTCCAAGGAGTGGATATCTTAGGCCCAAGGCAATAGTATATTTTAGGTCAATAGTTTAATATGCTTTTTGAACCTTCTTTTGATATGACTGAGGTTGTATTAACTGAAAAATTAATAAACTCTATTACTCACCTATATATTTCATAAAAGTATTTTGTGAAGTGTAATTTAGCTCCAGAACTTAATAAAAGCTGGTTCTTTTGTAATTGCCTCTATTTAAACTAATCCAAATAACCTAATTTCACATTACTAGGTTAGCACCTTATTACTTGTACTTATATTACCTTTATTAATACATTTTTGGATCTCCTTCTACCAGCTATGTGACTAAGCCACAGCCTCCAGGAGTCACTCTTACAATGACTGTGACATTAGTCACATCAGTCATACTACATAACATTAGCATGATCTTCAAATTGTCATCAGCATTTTCATCAGCTGGTAAATACTCCAGTTATCATGGTCTTCACAAAAGTCCATCAGATTTATGAAATATGCTTTTAATATATATTAGTTTGAATTAAAACATTAAAATTGCTACTACTCAATGATTTATACTTATTAAAGATTGGATGTCATTATATTAGCATGAAAATGTCACACTGTGACATCACAGTGTGATGTTACATGTGACAGTCACATGACTTAACCTTGGAATATTCTCTATTAATAAGCAGAGTGGCTTCTTATATTTGTTCTCTTTGGATTTCCCTCTTCCAAATTAGCACTTATTATTTGTACATATATTACTTTGATTAATACAACTTTGGATCTCCCCTCTGCCAGCTGTGTGACTGAGCCACAGCTTCCAGAGGTCACTCTTACAGATATGAAAGAACTAAAATAAGAAACTAGGCAATAAATAATATTAAAACTACTGTACTGACTTTTAGAGCCTTCTTTAAGTATTTATAAGATGTCTTGGGCATTGAAAATAATTGTGCACTGGAAGTGATTAAGCAGCAGTGAGATCAGGCAGCAAGCAATTATGTGGCTTATGAGATGATTGTGTAAAGCAGCATTTAAGGTGTTAAAAGTAATCTTGCAATGATTTAGAAATATAATAATTATTTAGAAATGCAGAGGTGTCATAGCCTATCTAAAAAAACTCAGTAATCTTGGTGATTTAATTAGCAATGTTGAAAATCAGAAGAGGAAAAAGTGGAGTCAGTGTGGTCTTATCCAGGAGAGTATAATGAGGTTGTAACAGAGATATAGCTTTTACACAACAAGTATAATACTACATACATGATCATCTAAGCAAAAGTGCTCTCTTAATGAGGTCCAAGAACTTACTGGCTTTTTCTAGGTTATACCTCATTTTTAAACATTCTTGCACTGCCTCTTCACCTTTTCTACATTATTTACTTCTTTATTTGCAATTTGCCACATACTTAAATCTGCAACTGCAGATATTCAATAGAATGGCATCATGCTCATTTTCTCATTACAATCTTCAATAATTATCTATACTGACATAAGCAAGAGTAAAGGCATTGGGAAAGTTATTTCCAATTAGTGATTTTTGATGCAGATTTCTTAATGCTTCTATTAATGTAATATCTAGTTTAAAGACATATTAGCAATTCTTCATGCAATTTTATATTGGGGAAACATGTAGAGTGGCCATCATGCTATATTCTTCAGTGACAATTCTGTAGTTGTGGACTGGCTCGATTCTAAAACAGCCAATTCAGTACACAGCATATAGATCTTAAGAATAATAATTATACTTATATAAGAACAATAACTATATTTACAGCTTGTCTTGATTTTCTTTCTCTTCTATTTGGATTTCTTGTAAGAAAAATGCACTTGCTGATGCTACACCTTATTCTCAGTATACTAGGTCATTTCAGCTCACTCTATAATGATACTTCCATAATACAAGCCCATCACATGATTTCTATATACTATAATATACAGTTGATAGACAATTTTCCTTAGTTCTATTCATTTTGTTATACAACTCCAGTATTTTAAAACTGCAACAATATTTTTCATTATACAGCTTTCAATATGCTGCCTTGCAAGTTACAGTTAGAGCCTTACACTTAAATATAACTACTAGAAAATTTTTCCTCTGCATGATGTCTATAAATTCCACTGCTGAGACAATTTCAAAAAAAAACTGCTTAAAACATGCTCAATTGCATTGCAGTCCTGCAACAAATTTTCAGGTTAATGACTGATTACTGCATGGTTTTCTTCAAGCTTAAGGAAAGGCTTAGCCCTGCCAATACAGGCAGTAATTATGTGAAGAATTGCTTCTGAAAGGGTCTGAATGCATTGGCAATGGAAGCACTACTTAATATTGACTATAAGATAGTTGAGCAAGCTTGCAACATCCTTCTTTGCCAAAAGAGCAAACTGGCAGACATTGCCACATAATGCAAGGAAGCTTAGAAATTAATGGGCAAGACATTTATTTCCATGCATGCAGCCAGTAGCAATAAGTGCACCCCCCATGATGACAATGGCATGTGTTACCTTGCTCCTCCCCTCCTTCTCTCCTCTAAAAATATTCTGAGGTCAAGTCATATGACTATCACACCATGACATTATGATGTAACATTGTCATGCTAATATTATGCAGTATGACTAATGTGACTAATATCATAGTCATAAGCCATGAGTTATATTACAAGTTACATGATTACCAAGTCATGGAGTCATGTGAGTTGAATCACTTTTAACACCTCATCAAAGTAATCCATTTCCCAGAGTCTAGCAAAGGCTTCAAAACCAATAAGGAAGTTTATTTCCACAGTCTAGCAAGTAAAGAGTTTAATGAAAGCAGTAGAAGGCAGATAAATGAGAGTAAAAAAGCCTGAAAATTAGAAGGAAACATGGGGTAAAGAACCACCAAGAGGGTGATTTCCTGACAATAGTGTCAAATCAAGGCCTCCAATTTGTGATGTGGTATACAAGGATGTAAGAGCACCTAGATATTAATCAGCACTTTTGATAGTGCATTATCCACAAATAGATAGCCAGATAAGAGGGCAGAGTATAATATGCTGCATGTGTCAGAGGCCATTCAGGAGTTTCATGCCAATGAAAAAATGCACAGAAAGCTGTAATGCAAGGCTACCCAACCAGATAGAGTAATGTTTTGTCACATGAGTTAGAATCTCACTATAGAACTAGAGTAAGTTCTAATATTGTAAAAGCTACCCAACACCTTATCAACTACAACTATTTATACTAAGAGCAATTGTGGATAATTGAGTAATCATGACTAATAAAAAAGGAAAGATGCAGGTTCCAAGGAGACTTGCAGACAATAATAGTGACAAGTATGGGGCCATAGTCATGAGGCTGCTACAGAAGTGCAGGTGGAGAGACAGGTTGCAGAAGTGATAAGTGCTATGTTTATTTCTTTTTTTTCTCTTCTTTTTCCCCTTCTGTGTTCTTTTTTTTTTCTCTTTCCTTTTATATATCTCTGGACTGGCCTCTTTTCTTGAGAAGAAGGGATTAGGACTCATAATAAATGCCTAGGCTTAGCAAGGAGTTAAACCTTGTTTCTTCTCTAAGTTGAAAGGACTGCAACTAGCAGCAAATAGTATTTCTACTTAAACATCCTATTTTGCTCACCAGCCTCCTGTTTTTCCCAATTTCAGGGATGCTGTGTATATCTATTATACCTTGGCTCTTCTAGAGGGACCAGGTGTGATGATACCTCCACAGTACAAGCTCATCACATGATCTCTACATGCCATATGCACAGTTGGTAGACAGGTTTTCCTTAATTCTATTCATTTCATTATATAGGTATGTAGCATAACTCCAGTATTCTAAAACTGCAATAATATATTTCATCATACAGCTTTTAACATGCTGCCTTGCAAGTCACAGTTAGGGCCTTACATACCCCAGACCTTCCCCACAAACTCTTATTGCAGAAATTCCACCTCCTTGATATAAAGCACATACTAACCTCTCACCTCAAACAGCTTTTTACTTATAGCACAGATTGGCAACTAGCACCAGGAAAACCTACTCTACTAGTCAGAAATCCTATATTGACTTCTGCTGACTCAACCCAAGTGTACTCAGGGAGCCTGGCTACTACTTTCCAGCTACCAACTATTAGGCTATTATTTGTGATTTGCAATGCAATGCCACAACTAAGCTGAATATGGATTATATTAAATGTAAATAATGATTGGTATATTAGACATATCTGAATATGAGATGAATAGAACTAAGAAAAATATATCTATGTACAACTGACTACTGTGGCTCAGTGGTTATGTGTATATTGTGACACCTGCCTCCTACTTGTAAGGCTTGAAGCGATAACATATGAGAAAAAAAGTGAGAGGAGGGGAGATCTCCTCTTGTTTTGGCTGTGTGACTGTTCTAAGTGCTTTTTCAGTTCCAGTATCATTGTATTTGCTTCCCATGCATTCTCTTGTTCTCCCTGAAGTTCTGTATTGCCTCCTAAGCATGTAGCATGTTG
>QLON01006143.1:0-19616 GCA_003313675.1 Termitomyces heimii
GGCTCCAGATGATGTGACAGTGACTCTCAGGCTTATGAAACTAAACTTATTTGACCAGTGATATAATCGACTGAAGTAAATCTAAGTTGAATAGTAACAACACTCTTGAAATACAGTTCCTGAATTTAGAGAAGGCTATTTAGAAATAGCATACTCCAGTTTTCTCTGGGCTAGAAGCAAATAATAGATATTCACAACTAGTTCTCTTGTCAATGCATGTGTTTTCTATTGCAGACAAATCAATACAAGGTATCTATTCATTGGAGTTTTCTGAGTATATCTGGGGTATAATCAATAAAAAGTTACTAAAAAACTAACTTTTACTAGTATTTAGTTATTGTCAAATGAGAGGCTTTGGTTGCAAATTGGTAGCAGCTTGCCTAACTGGATGTTGTTCTTCTTTTGCTGGGCAAAAGTGTCATCACAGTGATGTAATGGTAACTCTTGGGCTTATGAAACTAAACTTATTTAACTAGTGATGTAATCAACTGAAGTAAATCTAAGTTGAATAGTAACAACACTCTTGAAACACAGTTTCTGAGTTTGGAGAAGGCTATTTAGAAATAGCACACTCTAGTTTTCTCTGGGCTAGAGGCAAATAATAGATCTTCACAACTAGTTCTCTCGTTAATGCATGTGTTTTCTATTGCAGACAAATCAATACAAGGTATCTATTCATTGGAGTTTTCTGGGTATATCTGGGATGTAGTTGTACAGAGTGTACAGAAGGGTATTCTGGGGAAGACTTTCTGGCCTTTATGAGCATCCAGTGACACTTGGTGTATAGAAACTCTGTCTATAAGTTATGCACACAGCAAAAAAAGGAAGTCCTTGGCAGAAATCCTTAGTACAATGGCATAGTACCATACAAAAGTTTGAGCACACAGACTGCTACAAGAACACTCCCTAGTGCACACTAATTGCAAACTCTGCACAATAAAGTGATAAAAGTGGGGTAGTCAAACTTAAATTGTTGATACACTACTCAGGGGTTTCTATACTTATGTAAATAGTGTGTGAATAATGAAAATAACCTGGTAAAGTACTGGTAGACTAAGCCAGGAGGTCTAGATCATTGGATGAGTGTTCAAAGTCTGTAATTGGCATGTGAACTATTTATATCCCAAGCAGAGGTAGTTCTATAGTTGTAGTTTCTCTTGCATTCACTTGTGGTATATATTAAACATAGACAACATGCCAGTCATCTCAGATATGCTATTTCTCTTTATTTCTTGTCATTTTATTCACTGGACACATCCTGCCAAAGAAGCAAGCTTAACTCCAATTGGGCATTGTGTGATCACCAATTCCTTGATAAATCTACAATGAACCCTTAATCATGGTTTAGATTTTGAATTCCTAATACTTGGCACTGTAATCCAAGCTCCATGCCTTTGGACAGTCTCCTAAGCAAGGAAATATAATGCAATCACTCCCTATCCATTGGCTTGTCTAAGTTCTAAAGTTCAGCATCAAATCCGAAGCCAAGACTTTTAGAATAGCATGCTCTTCTAAATACTATCCCCAAGTCTTCAGCATAGTTGCTCCATATATTGACTGTACTGAGTACACAGATTGTATAACACAAAGATACTCAAGTACTACTCATACTGCCAATATATATGCTTGGTTATTACTTCAGAGGGATAGTACTATAGATGCAGAGTAGACATCTACTTATGGTACTTCACATCTTTGTTAATTGATACAGAGTTCAATTATAAGGGCCCTCAGCACAATTACATATGTAAATGGGTAAGCACCCTATCAACAGTTAGCAACATACTCTTAAAGCAAATCAATGTATGTTATATTAAAGATACATAGACATTAGCTTTTTGCACATGGATTCCTACTCTCTTACTATTATAGCCAATATTGCTGCTGCTCTCAACCTTATTCTTTCTAAATTTTTTATGTGATGATATGCCACAACTAGATATAGCAAGTCCTCACCCAATCACTTAAAGGCATTGCTGGATATGCAAGATTTAGGAGCTAATCAGCAAAAATCAATTTACAAAAGCTAAGTTGAGCCTACTATTGAAAATGTGCAGACTTATCCATACCTAGACTTTGGGCTGTCTTTTCCAACCCAAGGTATTTTCACCCTCTGATGCTAGGCAAAAGGTGGAATTAGCAACTCTCCACTTTTGGCAGCCAATTTTATAGTTGCTCTTTGTTACTGCTTTTAGCCTCTGCTTCTTTTCTAACTCTGGCACCTCTTTTATCCTCACTAACTCCCTCAACTTCACTACTGCCTCCTATCTCTGCACCTATCTCCTTCTTGATGTTGTTGGCTAAATAAATAGGAAAGCCTAATAGTGTAGCAACAGTTCTGCTAGTACTTGCTTGCTAATTGTTTGGGAGTAAGCTGCTTGCCACTATTTCTCACTTAAGGTCATTCATTGTGGTATCTGCACCTTTACTCTTACCTGCATCCTTATTCTCTACAACCAATCATACTCACTTTACCTTATCTTTGCCTTTTGCTTAAGGAAAGGGCATTTTCTTGTGCTTGCCCTTTCTATCACTTAAACTTCCTTACTTGCTATTCAACCTTTCCTCTTAGTGAGTTAGCAGCACCAAACTTGACTTATTAATGGTGGCCATACTACACTTACCACAACTTTCCACTTCTTCTCAATAAATGCACATGCCTAGCAGATAAGGACCACATGCTTATAGATATACTTAGAGAGCATATCAGGAGTGTTGCTTTTTTACCTTATTTTTGCAGTATTAAAGGTATAGGCCTGCTTCTGGCCACTGCAATGAAAGCAGGGCTAGGCACTAGTCAAGTATTAATAATCCTTGAGATCATTATTGGCTTAGCATTTATTGCATTAAAAAAAGTTAGTATGGCTTAGCAAGAAGAATATACTATCACTTACTACATTATAAGCCTCTTTAAAGGCATCTTGTTTCTTAGCACCCACTATCTTCTTTCCTTTCAGCTCTAGCATTTCTTTTCTTGTTCCTATTTCCATGTTCATTATTGCATCATCACAATAGTACAATAACAGATTCTTCAATTTTTTATTGAAAAAGGAGGTCTGCATTGATACCTATGGTAAGGGTTAGTTGACAGCTTAAAGCTAATGAAAACAGGTGCTTACTTTGTATTGCAGGCCTTTTACTTTATATGCTGCTTTGGTAGATGAGCCCTTTATTTTCAATGCTATTAGGCTCTTGCTGACACTAGCCATGTCCTTGGCAATTGCCTTTACCACTATTGCTTCTACCACCACCTTTTTCTTTGCTACCTCTGCTGCTGCTGCCTTTGCTATGTTCTCTGCTGCCACCACTGCTGCTGCCTCTACTCTTTTCTTTTGCAAAGCCTTCTATTCTACATGCACCACCCATTATTCCTTGTTTTCTTCAGCTGCCCAGTTCCAAAAATAATCTTGCTACTTGCTACTCCATATTAAGGTTAATGAGAGGGTCAAGAATTTCTATCTTGCTATAAGGAGACAAGTCAGACATAGTTAAGTGGTTAATTAGTAAAAGCACTCACCTTTAATATATTTTACTTATTATCATTTCTCCCTCAAAATTCAGAATATTCTCCAACTTATTCTTGAGGAACAAGGTAGGAAGAGGTGGGGGAGGGGCCTAATTAGCAAGCATCAATAACAATGTATAATCAGTAAGAAGGAAAAACTTATAAAGATAGTAAAAAAAGCCAATTACAAAGCTTTAAGGTTCTTAGCAAACTGCTCTTAACATCACATTAATGCTTTAGCCTCACAATTCCACTCTACATCAGCTACTCACACTAACTGCCATTACTTATATAATTGCATCATGCCTGTAATAATGTTCTGCAGTGCCTCCCAACCCACACTTTTGATATAAACCAAGGTATTTGCTTTTATTATAAAAGTTCAGGCAGTATAAACAGCATTACTGCTAAAAGAGCTAGTAGCAGTAGCAGAAGAGGTAATAAGATAAGAAGTTGAAGATATTTATTGGATTCAAAGGAATTCAACAAAGTTCATATTATATGTTAAACTCTTTTAAATGCCTTTTAATTGTGCACAAACTAATAGCAATTAACATGTAAACATCAAAGGTTAGTTAAGAATAGTCAATTTTTAAGTTGGAGAGAGATAATAAGCTCTGAGCCAGGCTTACCAGTATTTGGCTTTGTTTGGCAACAGTTTCCTTAGTAATTAATTGAATAGCCACTGCTGCAAGTTTCAAGGTCATAAGGCAAGTTATGTGTCACATTATCTATTATACTGATAAGTAGCAACTAATGGTTCTCAGCAGCTACTAACAGCAGCAAATACATTAGCAGATCTGTCTATTACTACTGAAGTTATGTTGCTAATTATCTGCTAATGAACAGATTATATTATAAAGCTATATGGTGCACAAGTTAAGTGACTCAGCAATGGTTAGCCAATGTTTTTTAGATGTTTCATAAGTAACATTTCTGTTTTGCTACCAATTAATTAATTATTGCATATGAGCCTTACCAATTTTTAGCTTAATTTATAGTAAACTACTTACTCTTTTTGACTTTACCATTTATTCCTAATCTGGGGCTTACTAATGGAGTCTTTATAGTTTTACTACAAATAATGTACTTACTAAGCTAGTTAGACATCAAATAAGATTACTTCTTTTCAATATGACTTAAAGCAAAAAGCTTATTTTAGTACTGTTTTTTTCTTGCCATTTTGCTACTACTATTTAGGTAGCACTTTAATTCTATACACTAGGTCTATGCTAATAAACACCATTATCAACATGCTAAGCCAATAATAGCAAAGTGTAATTTTCAACTCTATTCTACTAAGCCCTCATCCTTTACTATATTCTTACTTATTGAATATTATGGCTGAATTTTTGGGAATTGTCTGATACTTTCATAGCAAGCCCAAATACTACTCCTAACTATTACTGCTAGAATTGACATTACCATTGCTGGTGTTTAGCAACTTTTGAGCATCATCACTGGATAAAAGAAATAAGAAATTACCTCTTTCCAGTTATCAAAAGGTAAAATAATGAGTTAACAATAAAATACAAAATTAAATATAATGCACTGCAAGAGGCTTTATTCAAACTGCCACTACATCTTAAGAATAACACTGAGTTGGACATGACACATGTGCAATAACATAATCTGAAATATGCTAGAGTCATGGAAAAAGAGGTAATAGAGGCAATATATTGCCAAAACATCAAAAAAGTACCTGGAGTTAGCCAACAGTCATTTAACACAGTAAGATGAGCCTGGGGATCTAAGGAAGATACAATCTTTGTATTAATGCATTACTGCATTAAATTAGGATATCACTCCAGATTATGATGGAGAGCAGTAGCAGTAGCACTGAGAAAGCCAAAAAAACTAGACTACTCAGAGCCTAAAGCATATAGACTAATCCAACTGCCTGAATGCCTTGGCAAAATTCTAGAAAGTATTGTGGCAAGAAAGATGAGCTATATAGTGAGCAAAAGAGACCTAGTCTCACCAGCCCAGTTTGGCAGTAAATCTAGCAGCTTAACTAATGATGCACTAATCACTTATATAGAGGACATACAAGCAGTGAAAAACTTTAGGAAAGTAATCTTAGTTCTAACATTTGATATTTTAGGATTCTTTAATAATGTAAATCATATATGATTACTAAGGAAATGAGGCAAAAGAGCATCTTACTTCCCTTAATCAAATGAGTTGCATCATTCTTGAATAACAGGCAAGCAGCAATATGCCTGGATAGAATCAGGAGTGAGATGAAACCAGTTAAAAATGGCATACTATAAGGTTTTCCAGTCTCACCAATCTTCAATTATCAATGGCAGCAAAATAGTTGAACTAATGGAAGCAAGACAATCAAGAACCATAAATTCAATAAGACTAATACCATAAAAGAAGGAGTTAACAAGTATAACATTACACATGTTTATAGATAATGGCATACTCAAAATCTCTAGACACTAATGTCAGAATATTATAGGGAGATTTTATATTTGTAATTAATTGACTAATTAGATTAGGCCTATTGACAGCACCAGAAAAGAACAACTTCATGCACCACTCATAAAGACAAGACTAGGAATACTCTTCAACAATTAAATTCCTAATGTCAAATAGCATAGAAATGATGATTAAAGCTAAAGAGATAATAAGAATAATAGGAGTACACATGGACAGAAAACTGACATTTAAACAGCACATCCAAAAAGTTACTCAGAAAGCCAGAGTAGCAATAGCAGGCATAAGAATGCTAGCAAACACAATATGTGGCTTGAACTAGATGCAGTTGCAGACATTGTATAGAGCATGTATACTATCAATAATGACCTATACATGCCTGGTATAGTGGTTCAACAAAAAGACACACACTGATAAACTAGAAAAGATATAAAATAAAGCACTATAACATATAGCAGGTACATTTAGAACTACACCAATCAAGGCACTAGAGGTAAATATGGTGGTCCTGCTGATTAAACTAATACTTGATCCATTAGTAAAAGGATATATAAACAGAACACACAAACAGGCTATACAAACTAAAGCATACTAACCCAGTAATAGAGCATTTCTCAGCCATTTGGTGAAGGGATAAAAATGCAGAAAATCCCCCACCTCTCTCAATCAGACAATGCTCAAGGCCTACAAACAAGAATAGCAGATACAACAAACTAATGCAACTCAAACATATAGCAAAGATAATATATGCACCAACAAAAGAGGAGAATATCAATTCTTTTATATTACTACCATGGAGGAAAATAGCAAGAGATTGAGGCTCATAAATAATAATCATAGGTCCACCCAAGAAAAAAAAAAGTAGAAAAAGCTAAAAGAAAACACAATGAGAAACTAGAGACTTTGAAAAGAAGTGATTCACATCTGATAGTATATTCAAATAGCTCAATGTGAGAAGATAATGAAAGAAACAACAAACTCACAGAGTGGGGTAAAGCTTGCTTCTACAGGGACCAAACAGTCTTCACCAAAAGGGGGGGGAGACTAGGTAAATGGGCTGAAGTATATGATGCAGAACTAACAGAGATAGCAAAAGTGGCAAAGTCAGCCACTAGATACACAGAAAGTCACAGGCAAGTAAAACACACACATATATATGCTAACAACACTGCTGCAATTATGGCAGCATACAAACCCAAACTTGCACCAGAACAGCTACAAATGGTCCAGACCACTCAATTAATAGATAGCTTCTTGGAGAGAACCCTAAACTAAATGGTTAGTATAGAGTGGTGCCTAAGACACAAAAATGTTACTAGTAACAAACAATCAGATGCAAAAGTCAAAGTGGAGGCAGAAATATGGATAGAAAGTTTCACCACAATGACAAATGCCAAAAGGAGATCAAGAGAAAGGATACTGAAGAAGTAGAGAGAAGAATAGCAAAAAACAACTTTATTAGGAGGTTTTGCCATAGCAAATAGACTCAAACTAAAGTGAAAATTAAGGAAACATATCATCCATACCCCAAGAGAAGTATTTAGTAGGCTTATACAATGCTGCATAAAGTACACAATGACCATCTACATATATGGAGATGATGAAAAACATGGACTTTAAATTCACACACATGCACTCAACCACAGAATTCAAAATAATCCAGACACCCATGCAATCATCAAAATACTTTATGATATACCCTTGTATTTAACAAATGACACATAATCTCTGTAAGGATAGTTCTAATATTAAAACTTTATAGCACTAGCACATTAACTAAACAGCTACTATTACACCAAAATGGAGTAGAATGAATGAATAGTTTCTATTTATGCTGCTATACAGAGCTCAGAGGCAGGAGTAAAGCCTGGCTTGTGCACTACTCCTAGTACTTTAACTGATAGTCTATTTTTTAATGTGTGTAGTTTGTAGCTTTTTGAGGTAAAACTCTCTTCATGTGGTTTTTTGGTGTTATGAAGTGTAAACTGAGTAATGTTATAAGCTACTTCTTTAGGAAAAGTGTGATTAGGGCCTGGTTAGGGTGTTTTGGTTAGCTGTGTATGCCTGTTGTTCAAGTTTGTATTTCCTACTCCTTCAGTGTATTTGCATACATGTGATGTTTTAACCTCTTATAGTGTGTATTTCCAGGTTTTCCCTATTTAGTGTGCTTTCTGTATTATCTATACTTTATCATCTTTCTCTTTTTCTCCTTCTCCTTCTTCTTCTCCCATCTCTTAATTATTCTCCATCAGCCTGTACATTTTCTCTCTTCCACCCTTTATTCTCCTCTACTAATCCTCTTCAACCATCTTGTTTTTTCCATCATCAATTGTTGGTCTCATTCTATGTATCTTTTTTACTCCAATTTTTGTGAATGCTCCAGTTTTCCCCAGAAATTTGACCATTGCTTTGATTCCATCTTTGATTCCCAACAGCTTTCCCAGTTCCATCTGTTTGTCTGCTTCCTATAAGATATATCAGTATTCTTCATATTTTGGGCATTCAAAAATGATATGTTCTTGTATTTGAAACCTCTTCCCACATGGGCAACCTATTGATTTATTAGTTACAAATTTTGCACAATATTCACTAATGAATGCATGCTTAGTTGGGCACTGTGTAAGCCTTCCAAACACTTCTCTTGAGGTGTGAATGATATATTCTCCCAGTTTCCATTTTGGCTTCATCCTGTTTACTATGGAGAAGCCTCTGGCAATTGATGTTCTTTGCCATTCTTCTTTTCATTTCTCCAATGCTTCCTTTTTTATGCTTCTTCTTGCATTTGTCATTATCATGAAGTCTTGTGACTATGCTTCTAACTCTAGTTTTGCCTCTTCATCAGCTTGTTCATTGCCCTCAACATCTTTATATCCTAGATACCACTCAAAGCCAAATGTCTTTTCCTCATCTTGTCCTAGGAATGCATCCACTATATGAGTAGTCCTTACCATCTATTGTTGGCCCAATGTTAGCTTCAATTCATATGTCAAGGTTATTACTGCTGTGTTGTCAGCAAATACATGTATGTATTTTACCTGTTCATGATCTCTTGCATATTTTGTAGCAGCCTTTGCTGTTTATGTTAGTCTAGTTAATTCTACATTATATATATCTGCTTTGTAGCTCATGCCACCTCTTCCTGAGGAGATTTCCCTCTCTCAATGGTATCCAACTATTTTCTAACCCATGTTTCTAACTATCTTTACTATGCCTTCTTTCCTTATTGAGCCATCAGAGTAGATGCAGATATGGGTATCATCATATCTATACTGCTTCATCCTCTCCCTGTGTGCTTTAGCTTTGTCTACTTTAGTACTCTCCTTAGATGCTCCTGTTATTCTCAGGCATTCATTGTGGTATTTGGCTGCTTTCTCCATGGTAGTGAGATAAAAGGATCAATGCTTTCACCCATTCCTAGTTTCTATATTCTCCTTAACAGTCTTTTGAGCTGAGTCATCTTAGTAGGTCTTTTCTTCCACACAGTTGATTTGAGTAGGGATGGTAGAGGGTTTGTTGTGGGTTTGCCTCATTGCTATTTCTCAGGCAGCCTCTCCAAAACTGGGTTAGTTATTTTCAATTTGTGGAGTCTGTTGGCATATTCTCCTAGAATCACATTCATTATGATTTTGATTAGTGGGATTGACATATCAACTTCTAGGGCCTTTATTAGTGTTGTCTTAAAGGCTCCAGCCATGTGTCAGAGCACTTCATTTTATACACTAGTCAGCTTGTTTGTGTGTATTTTCTTTCCTGTCCACTATATTGGGCTGGCATAAGTTAGAATTGGTGCTATGCATGCCTTATACATTATCCTGAGCTGGCTTTAGCTCATTTCCTAGATTGTGTTTGCTAGCATTTGTGTGCATGCCACTGCCTTCTTTGCCTTTTGGGCTACTATCTGCACATGTTGGTTGAATATTAGCTTTCTGTCAATATACAGACCTAGGATATGAATTGTTTTCCCTGCTCTAATAGTTGTTTTTGATCTATCTGGCATAAGTAGTTTGATTGCTGAAGAGTAGCCTCCATCTTGCTTTTATAAGTGGTGCATTAGCCTCATTTTATCTAGTTCTGTTAATAGTTCTACTTTAGTTAGCTATTTGTCTACAAAAATGAAATCTCACCTGAGTGTTATAATGTTTGTATCTAAAGACTTTGAGGCAGCCCTGAGTATGCCATTATCAATGTATATTAATAGCATTGTGTCCTCTTTCTATCTCAGCCATCTGGTTTTCATTAGCTTGAGGATTTCACTTTTATATACTATTAATAGTATTGGTGATACTGGGGATTCCTGTGGTATGCCATTTTTAACTGATTTTATCTCTCCTTTTCTTCCATCTAGATATACTGCAGCTTTTCTATCACTAAGGAATGATGAGACCCATTTTACTAGTAGTAGTGGAATTTTCTTCCAGCATAGTTCTCTTAATAGTCATGCATAGTTTACATTATCAAAGAAGCTTGAGATATTAAATGTCAGTATTGAAGTTACTTTGCCTTTATTTCTTTTGGCTTGGATGTCCTTTATGTGTGTTAATAAGGCATCATTAGTAGAGCTACTCAGGCATCCTTCAAATTGCATTGAAGGTACCAGATCCTCTCTGCTTACTATGAAACTTATCTTCTTAGCCACTATTTCTTTGAGTATCTTTCCAAAGCATTCCAGAAGTTGTATGAGCCTGTAAGCTTTTGGTTCAAAGTAGTCTAGCTTGCCTAATTTGTATAGCACTATAGCTATTACTTGCCTCTATAGTCATGGGTAATAGCCATTTTCAACACAATGGTGCATGAGTGCAAAAATTGTGTCTCTATCTGCTTTCCATACTCACTTTACTGTGTTGAATAGTTGTTGACTCACTCCTAGTGCTTTCTTTATGCTATGTTGGTAGATTGCTTCTCTAACTTCTTCCTGTGTCAGCTTTATATGTTCCTGATCCTGAGTTTGTTCTCTTATCAAGTCAGGCAAGTTATTGTTTCTGAGTTCTGGAGGTGGCTTAAAGAGAGCTTTTTGCAGAGCATTGCACTTGTCCTTGTGTTCTATTGCTGAGATTCTGTTCCTCCTCTTGATTGCTGATGATGAGTAATTCCTTACTCTTTTTGACTACTCCTACAGTTTCCACATGTTTTCTTGCATTGCCTCTTTCAGGATATTGTTTATCCACTTGGTCTTTTTATGCTTATAAGACCTTCAGAAATAGTTGGTTGCCTTTCTTATTTTCCTGTTTATATCTTTGCTTTGCTCTCTTCATCTGTTCATATATGCTCTCTGATTCTCTCAAAGCCTCATGTGTTTTTTATTTGCCTTGCCCAGTACTTCAGTCCACCATGGTTTAGCTTTATTCAACATTTTTCTCTCCTTTGCATTTTTCCCTGTTGCTGCCTTCATTGCTTCTATTATGAGCTTGACATCTTTGTTAAGCTCTTCTGTAGAGTAGTGAGCTTGCAGATCTCTAATGGTGGCCTACCTTTCTGTATTTTTACTCATTTCATATTCAAATGTCTTTATTCATTCCTCTGGTTTTGTTTCTTTAAAGTTAAATTGGCTCATAGTCACATTTTGTACTTCCATCACTCCATAGTCAATCATCCACTTCAGTGCAAAGTAGTCTGATCTGCATGTGAGTTCTGGATTGATTGCTCATTTTTTTATGGTCCCCAGAGCCATCACTTCAGCATTAGCTCATGTGAGGTCCAGTACTAATGTTGCTCCTTTCCTGCAGTGTTCATGATATGTGCATATTCCTTTTTCATTTAACATTGTGAAATTCTATTCCTGCAGCTATTTAACTAGGGCTTGTGTCTTTTCTATTAGTTGTGATTCTCCTTTGCTTCACATGGGGTGATGTTGGTTCCAGTCTCCACTCAAGATGACTGGCCTCTCTATTGGTAGGTCTCTTGCAGTCTGATTGAAGCATCATCTTTCTGTGATGTATTGTTCCTACCCTTGGGTTGGTTGTTACTATCATAACTGTTGGGTAGTTAGCTTGCATTATATCTGTCAGGTTCTGCTGAGTTGGAGGCTTTCCAGGAAAGCAATGCCCTTACAAGGCGGACTTGATCTATGGATACTTGGGTGTCTGGAGCTCCAGGGCTTGGGCTCCGGAGTTCAAGACGTGGACAGGGGGTGGTCCTGGGGGATGGAACTTGACCCAGGGCTTCGGGTGTTTTTGTAGAGGTTGGGGATTGGAGGGGGTCAAGTCGGAACTGGAGGTTCTAAGATGAGACCTGGTTAACAAATTATAAGTTGTGAAGTGCATACCAAACTTAGAGCACGCAATTATTTAGGCATGCCAGTCAAAGCGTGCCAGTCAGTGTATACCAATTAAGCAAGAGGGCACACAACAATTTAAGTAATATTAAGACTACTAGAATATAACAGGGAACTATGCTATAAGTACTACAGGGTCGGGTCTTGGGGTTCCAGGGTGTCTGGAATGGGTTCCAGGAGACATTGAGTAGCAGGCAGGGACTGTATACTTGGATCACGTGTGTGGGGCACACAATCAATTGGCACAGAGAGAGTTGTGATGCATGATGGCCAGAAGTGGGCCGCACAATCCAATCATTGCCGGCAGTCAATCCTGGGGTCCATGATGCAGGGTTCCCGGGGGGTTGGCTGATGTCGGTTGTGATGCATGTGGTGGCAGCATTGGCAGCTGTGGGGGCGGGGTGCATTGTGGGGTTGACGAGAGAGGGTCCCAGGTGGGGTTCTGGAGTTGTCCTGGGGGACTCCGGAGGGGGTCATGACAATATCAAGTATTTGTATATTCAAATCTCTCATAAGATCTGATTGTAACATTACTTCAAAATCTTGTCTTTTCTTCACATATGCCATGACTCTTGGTTTTTTGTCCTGCAGTATTCTCACTGTTAGTAGGATGGAAGTCCATGCCATTAAAGAAGCCAGGCCTTTCTATTCATTTCCAATGTTTCCTCACCATGGTTCTATAACAAGAATTATATCAATTTTATCTATAAACATATTTAGCATTGTGTGGCCATACCATATTGCTACAGTTGGTATTCAGCTATGCAATGTGGATCAGTTTTGTCTTCATAACTGTTGTACATTACCATGTACCTGCATCTCTTCATCCATCTATTTCTCTACTTCCATCTCATCCCACCTTTCTTCTTCTTGATGGTTCAGGAGGTTTTTGAGGGCCATATTCTTATTCACATTTCTGCTTTCACTTTCTCATGGCTTCCAGTTCCCAGGTTTGTTGTAACATTTCTATTATCTGTCATACTCATGTTGTCTTGTTGGTTATTTTTTATCATCCCAGTTAGGGCCTCATTCACCTCTTTGTTTGTACTCAATCCTGTTAGTCTTTTCCCCTTGTTGGTTGTTCTTTTCTTTCTCAGAGGCATGGGTCTATCTGCATGGTATACTACTTCACAGAAGTTTGTATACATTGCTATGTATTTTGTGGCCATCAGTGCCTGTGCATCTTCTTCCTTTGTAAATTCTAACACTATTGATGAGTGTTCCTTGTTCTGTAGTTCTAACTCTGCACACATCTACCTGGGTTGTGCCAATAGCATAACTTTAGTCATAATTGGGTTAAACCTTTCAAGTTCTTCTTTCAGCTCATCTGGGGTATTGTAACCACCATTTCCATCTCTCCCCATCTACACTCCATTGATCCTGACTTTGTATCTCCTGTGTGGCAGAACTCTGAAAATGTTGATGAATTCCTCTGTGTATCTTCTCAATTCCTCTCCTTTCTGGTCTTCTCACATCATTATGATCAGGTTCTGGTTATGATTGTACTGTGCCAATGCTACTCATAGGTGTTTGGCATTCTCTGACTGTGTTAGGCAGTCATTAATCAGATTTACCAGTCTCTGAGGGGTCAATTGATTTATATCAATCTTTTCACCTCTTGGGACTATGATTAGTCATGCTGGATGGTATTGGTCTTTCAGGGATTGCAGTGTGTATTACCTGCACTGAGTCATTGTCTTGGCTACTGTTGGGTTAGCTGTTGTAAGTCTGTAGATTGGTCCATCTGCTATGATTATTCTTGCCTCTTGTCTGTCCACAGGTTTCTGTTGTACTCTTCCAGCTTCTGTCTGTTTTACCCCTTGTCTTGTAACTAGACTGTTAACTGTGTTGGCTAGATCTTTGACCATAGCTCATAGTTCTGCCATTTCCTGTAATGCTCATGAGGTATCAGCATCCCTGTTGTCAATGAGCTTCTCACCTGCGGTTATCAGCTCCAGTATGAACTTCTTTGCTATTGCATGCACAGCCTCTATGGCCTGTGTTCCCCATATATAGTGGTCAGAGAAGCATTTCAACTCTCTCTGGAGATGCTCCAGTTGGTAAGATATCAGATGATGATCATTGATCATTCGTCAGAAAGTGAAATTTGTGGAAAATTTGAATCAAATAGGATGGGCCGCTGCGAGCGCACGGCTCTTACTTCGTCTTGAAATCATGTAATGTGCTGCTCTAACCAAATGTATCTGATGAGTGCGACAAAAATCGATGACATGATTAAAAAATACAGTTATGATGACAGTCTCGGCTTCTACTGTCATTGCCTTGTCTTTCATCTCCATGTCTGAGTTTATGTTGCTTACTGCCTCCTGGCATTTCTTTGGCCACATGGGGGTTTTTGGTTCTTGTTTGACCTGCTGTCCAAAAACATCTATGTCATTTTGTTTGCGTCTCCCCAGAACCGGTCTCGTTGGTGAGGTGTTTTTGTCTGGGTCTGGATCTCTCAGGTGTCCATCTGGGCACCCTCTGGTTTTCTTTGTAATGCTCTCGCTGTACATTTGTACTGCACTTTCTCCCCCTCTCACTTCTTAACCGTGGGAATTTCATGGTCAGTCAGTGGTATCGGATCAAGAGGCGTTTTTCCAAAACGGAGTACAGTAGATACCCTACCCCGCCTCTTAGCCCAGCATTGTGGCTTGCCGGCGGTATAAACCAATATCATTCATTCATTCCTACAAGATCCTTCTCACTTCGCGCGATCTCATCAAAGATATGATCACCATTTAAGCGCCTTCGCGCACCCCCACTTGTACTTTCCCCCCCACACCCCCTGAGATGAGGCACAATGACATACTTATGTCCATATGTAAGTAAGGACTAAGCGAAGCGTGCTGAACGCTTAAACGCCTAAGTGCCCGCGCTGGCTGGCTGGCTGGCTGGCTGGCTGCCGTGGATACCAAAAACTGACATGACATTGACAACGACAAGAAACACATCAGGCGAAGGAACAACAATGGATGGATGGATGGATGGCAGACAGTTCTTGTGACTACCAACCCGCCCAACGCGACTCTACATACATAAACTTATCTTTTTTCCCTGTTTTCCTTCTTTATTCATTGTTCATTTCTCATTTCTCTTTGTCGTTGCTCATTGTCAATTCTCACCTCGCACGCACGCACGCGCGCTCAAAATCATTTTCAGTTGTTGAACGAGAATGAGGAGCCGAGCTGAAGGACTAAGATTACTCGCTCTCGGTATGCAGGGGCACTGCCAACTACCAATTGCTCCTTCTAATTCTAACTCCAATTCCAATTCTGATTCCCCTGTCGCAGACGGGGGTGGAATTCGTGGGCTATCAGAGCTGCTCATCCTTGAAGAAATCATGCTGCGAATCAAAGCCGTCGAGAACCTGGCAGAAGTCCCGCGGCCATGCGAGTACTTTGATCTTATCGGGGGTACGAGTACCGGTGGGTGCGTCACTTCACTTGCCCTACAATCACAATCCCATCGAACCACCCACGCTGACGCACGCGCAGGCTGATCGCGATCCTGCTAGGACGGCTGTGCATGTCGGTAAGCGAGGCGATCGTGGTGTACAACAAGTTTGCGGGCAAGGTGTTTTCGAAAAAGAAGTACGTGTGGCGGGACGGTTCGTATAAGGCTCGTACGTTTGAGGCGGCCGTAAAGGATATTGTTGCGCGGTACGACGCGAGCGGGGACGCTGATGCGCGCATGATGAATGAGGAGTCGAGGGTGAAGGGTTGCAAGACGTGAGTCGTTGGTTTCCTCCTGTTTTTCTCTCATTCTCATTCTCATTATCAATCGCACCGCACACCACACACCGCGTGCACAAAAAAACATAGCTTCGTCTGCGCAATGTCCGCACAGAACATGGCGCACCCACGGCTCTTCCGAACGTACCAAGTCGCCTCAGGACAAGAATACAACGCCACAATCTGGGAGGTAGCGCGTGCCACGTCCGCCGCGCCTACATTCTTCAAAAGCATCTTTATCGGCGCTGAACCCAAGGAAGAATTCATCAACGGAGGCATGGGGTGCAACAACCCCACCGACGAAGTGCATAGTGAAGCAAAAAAGGTCTTCGGGACGTCCCACCCCATAAAATGCATCATCAGCATTGGCACGGGTCATCCCAAGACAATCACACTACAAAAACCTGATATAATCCAGAGGTTTCTTCCGACGGGCTTGGTGAATGCGCTCACTGACATTGCTATGGATTGCGAGAGGCGTTCGGAGGAGTTTGAGAGGAGGTACGAGGAGTGGAATGTGAGAGGACCGGGAAGGGTGGAGAAGATGTATTTTAGGTTTAGCGTGCAGCACGGGTTGCAGGATGTCAGTCTCGCGGAGTGGAAGCGGCTGGGCGAGGTCAAGACGCATACGCTGCAGTATTTGCGGGGCACGGTGGTAGGGAGGGATATTGATGCCGTTAGGGATTTGTTGAGACTTCGGACAGCGTTGGCGGATGTGCATCGGAGTGGAGATTCCGTGCGTTCCGCGAACTTTCTTTGCGGGTGTTTTCCGACTGGTAGATGAGCACTCGCGTGGAATCGCCCTATATTTGACTCTGTCACGCAGTACAAACATCTTCTGTCCTGCAGCGAACAAGACGCTTGAATCATCCTTGATGCATTCCAAACGGTAGTTACAAAAAATTGATATCGTGTGCACTACTCAGTACCACAATAGATCCTGGACACGGACAATTTTCACAATCGGAAACAGATGATTGCAGCGATGCGTAGACTCTCTGAGCGCACAAAACTTGTACCCGACGCAGTTTTTCCTGAAAGAGCCACCAGAGACGCTCAGGGACGAGCCGGTCGCAGCGAGCGGGTTCGCGGAAGTCTATAGGGTCGTGTACCAGGGCGAGGAAACGTATTTCAAGGTGATCAGACACTACCAGCGCTCGCATGTTGAGCATATGGCAAAGGTACGCCGTTTCTGCTCTGCCGAGACGGTCAACGAGCGCAATGTCTACGCAAAAGAGGCGATCCTTTGGGCGCAGCTGTCGCATCCGAATATCCTGCCGTTCTATGGCCTCGCGAGAATTGGCTCGCGTTTGTCTCGCGCTGGGCGGCGAATAGGAACCTCGAAGAGTATCTGAGTCAGAACCCCAGTGCGAATCGGGTGCTTCTTGTGAGTTGGCTTTTGAACGTAGAGGCATGCTGAGTTTTCTCAGACACGGCGGCTGGGATGGAATACCTGCATCTGAACGATGTGGTCCATGGGGACCTCAAGGGGGTAGGAGGGCGTGTTGTTGTAGAGCCGAGACTGACTGTTTTCAGGTAAATGTGCTGGTTGATGGTGCGGGGCGAGGGCACTGGGGGACTTTGGGCTGTCGAGCGTGACAGACCCGCAGATTCTAAAGTGGACGACGCAGTCGACGGTGGCAGGCACCCGAGCCGTTGAGCGCGAAAGACTACAAGATGCACAAAACCAAGGCGAGCGACGTGTTTGCATGGGTCAATGTCTGCTACGAGGTTGGTGTGGTGGCAGACAGGGATTGCGTATGCTGATTGGAACAGATATTCACAGGGCGAGTGCTGTACTACGAGACGCCGAATGGGATGGCGGTGGTGCTAGGTATACTGCGGGGGGAGCGGCTGACGTGACCGGCGGATGGAGACGCAGCGTGGGAGGCGCACGAGCTGACGCGGGAGATGTGGGGGCTGATAGAGGCGTGCTGCACTGCACCAGCAGTAGAGTGGCCGGACGCGAGCGTGGTGGGGGTGGAGAGGCGGGGGTGGGAGAGGGGGACGAGGGTGCGAGGGCAAGGGCAGGGGCAGGGATGTGGTCGGGGGTGAGTTCGATGCTGGAGCGTGTGTGTGGGAATGAATGAATGAATGCTTTCTATCTATACTGCCGTCAAGCCGCTATACAGGGCTAAGAGGCGGGGGTAGGGCCTGACTTGTGCACTACTCCAAGTAATTTAACTGATAGTCTGTCTAACTGCGGACATGTTTTGTAGCTTTGTGAAGTAGAACTCTCTTCGTGTGGTTTTTGGTGGCGTGTTATATGAGCTGGGTTACTGTAACGTTAGCGTGATGACACGGTAACGTCACGAGTGAGGGAGTTTCGCAATAGAACATGTTAGTTATACGTCCTAGTATTAGAAGAACTAACTAACTATAGCACAGTCTGGTCTCTCATATACCATAAAACTTCCTGTACGTAAGAGCAAACTAGTCATACGGAAAACAAGTAGGGATAACCGGGAAATAAGTCACACGTCGCTACATACGCCATCCAGGCATCACATGCAGGGAAGGTGATGCTACAGAAGCAAATAAACGAGAGAATCTGCATTCAAACGAGACATTAATGAAAATGGTAGTGAATCCAGCACGACTGAGTTTTGATAAACAAGAAACGCAAAGAAACAACCTCCAAGTAATGACAAGTAACGAAGGAACAATTCGAGTCCGCAGAAGGGGGTTATGACCGGTGTAGACCAGATTAGGCTAAAGGAGGAGATTGGATATCGTCGGTTTTATTGTGAGTTGACAATTCAAGATCTTGGTCAAAGTCAAACATCTTGGCGTCGACATCATCTCCCGGAACCGGAGTGACTATGTAATCGTTGCCACTGATACAACCACCAATGGGAGCCTCAGGATTTGGGTGACTGGCCAGCAAGATGATAATGGAGTGAATGGTGGGCTGGGAATTCAAAATGTCAGGAGCATTTCAATAAGTAGGGGGCTCAGTGAGGTCATGGAGGCTGTGACAAAATCAATATGAATGGTAACTATTATAGGACAGAAAAAGAAGGTTCAAAAAGCATATAAGACTAATGACTTGAAGTATATTATTGCCTTGAGCTTAAGATATTCATTCTCTGAGGATTCTGAGCACAGGCAATTAGCAACTTGCTGCTTGTCACAGAATTCCCCTCTATTCATGTTATTTCTCCTTCTTATAATGCATAACAATTTTTAGTTATTCTGGGTCATCTTCTGGCTATTAGGCCTCCCTTTTCCAGTCCCAAGAGACTTGGTATAAATTTTCCTAGCCAAGAGAGGATCCTCCAATGATTTTAGTGCTCTGCTTCTGTAAATCATTAATATCTCCTTCAATTCTCCACCAAATGCCTTCAGACCTTTATCATCAGGTGTGGATTGATCAGGCAATTTCAAAAATACCAAATATAATAGAGTTTAATAGCTTTTTTGTTGAGATATCAGCATTTTACTGAAGTCTGCTCAATTTTCATAGCACCTAATTTTGACTTTGTTAGAAGTCCAGACAAATATTTAGGTAGACTAAGAACAATATTAGTATTGATCCTCAGTCTGGTAGAAGTGACTGTATATAACTGTACCTAAGAACAATATTAATATTGATCTGTAGTACTTTGTTAGCATATGTGTATATAAGTTTTAAGTGCACTCACCCTCAGTCCAGTAGAAG
>QLON01006148.1:0-25042 GCA_003313675.1 Termitomyces heimii
GTCTCGGAGGCGTCAATCATCCATATGAGGGCGTCACTCGTTGCCCAGTAAGGGAGAACAAGATTGATTGCACGGTCTATCGACTGGCAACCGAACCCGATATCCCAACCTATCATTTTGAGGGGCCGCCCGCTAGACGTGGGAGCCTCGATACTTTCGATATTGAAGCCGAACGAGGGTATAGTCTGGGTCACCTTTCCCGATTGGAGCAGGTAGAGAAGAGTCGTTTTACCAGTTCCGGGTTGACCAAATATGATAACCGTACGTTCGTTTTTCTGATCGGGATATAGATTGTGGAGGATGCGACGAATAACGCCGGACATTAGATCAAGTTGACTGGGATCGTCGGTGGAAGTGGGAGATGATATATGGTTGTCACGAAGTCATCAGGTTGGCTCCTTTTAAGTGAACTCAAGGGAGAAATGCGGTGTTCAAATGCCGAGTCGACGTGTCCAATACAGGGCCACGCGTGTGTTCGTCACGACTACGTGTGCGCACCGTCCTCAGCGATATCAGAATTTGTTTTCGTACGGCGTGGCTTGTACGTGGCCTCAGTGCAGAGGATGTGCCATTACGTGGACACTGCAGCTGTCATTGCAATTGGGTATTGCCCGCGCCAAGTTGTTTTTGTCGCGGCTGACGGTACACAAGTCATCACGTCGCGGGCGACCTTTTGGGAAGAAATAAGTGTTCGCTTGTATCAATCAGGGACATAGAATACCACAGTGTGTGTATGTGTGTATTTCCGTAGGCCGGACCTTTGATTTGTAGGAATGGATTCGTATGTCATCCACTCTACAGTATACTAAGGGCACCAGTTTACGGACACTCCGACGGCTACTCCGGCCAGATCCCTTTTCAGTTGATGCCGGTTACGCCCCGTAGTACAGTTTGATCCCATCTGAGTTCATACTAGCCCCTGGCCCAAAGTCCCTCAGTTATCTGCCGTTAACGTTCCTTCCCGCTTGTTGAAACTCCGCACTGCTTTCCCCTTCACCTTTCCATTGTTGGTACGCTCCGACCTACTTCTACCACAGAGTACCGCTACGATACTGACTATACCAGGGATCCATTATGGATTTGATCTTGAGAGCGGTCCGGAATCATCACGAAAAAGTCACGGTACTGTATTAATCATCATCTCATATAGATTTGCAAAGTTGACGAAAAGTTGTTTACGACTGCAACAATTGTTACTTGACACATGTCAACGATTATCTGCAATGTTTCTCCCAAGCTTTCTCATCATACTTGAGGGTACTGTCAAGGCCAAATGCCAAAATCCATACAACCTCCTTCCAGCCACGAAATAGAACATCTAGAGCACTAGTACAGCGCACCGAAACGGCTCTTCATTTCATCAAGGACTACTCATTCATATCCGTGGGCAGTGCTTGCTTATGAGGTTTGTACGGGCATGCAATGTTCAGAACCTCTTGATTTGTGTCGTCATCTTGCATTGCAACCTTTCGCTCGTTCTTTCACCAGAACTATATCTTAATGCCACCGGCCCGCGACCATCTGTAGAACTCTGCGCTCTTCAACCAATAGGAAATGCTCCAAGAAAGAGATGAAGAAATTTAGAGTTCAAACCTCGGCTTCCGATCCTGCTACCTGGAGATAATCTTGCGTACCTGTAGACGAAAAGGTGGTTTATCGCGGTCTATATAGAAAGTTGTAATATCTGTGTCAACTCATAATTTGTAGATCACATCCTCTCAAGCATGGAGATGGTATCTATCCAATTAAGAGTTCAGGTCCTTGAAATACAGTGTGAAATTTTTGTGAACAGAGCGTATCGACTGCTGATTCTGCAAGGTTTGATGTGACATATTTTGCATCTCATCTTGAGTCTCATTGTGAGGTGGAAAGAAAGGCCTGGGTGGGGCACAACTGCCCCGATTGGTGAGTGGCTTATTTTCATTGTAGGAAAGACTTTACAACTTCCTAGTCGAAGCCAACAGGGGGGAAGATTTAAAAACATTTCCTGGACTGTCTCCATGGAACCAATATGCATACTGAGCTTGACATGCTGCCACCCCTATCTTGACGTTATTCGACCCAATCTTCCTGCCCAGACGTCGAATTCACGGAAGTAGAACCTCACTGACTTCTGGTTCTGGCTGGACAACTTTCACTCGTCTTCGCTGTCACCTCACAACTTGGCAGTCACGCGAGGATTTTATATTCAGACTCTAACAACGTGGAACAAGGATTCGGTCGTCTGTAGAATGTGCGACTGTGTGAGTAAGAGTTCAGAATCATGGTATGAGCACTGGTAAGCAAAGATTTTCTCATTTATGCTTGTGTGTCGTGATCAGAAGAATGTTTTACTGCTGGAGAAGGGCGGTTTGCGGTGATGCGTCGCAAGGGGAGCACGTGCGCATCACGTGTCTGTGTCGCAGAGGGAAAACTTATGGGAGGACGAGGAATAACCACCGACTGAGGTATGCAGGCCACTTATGTAAAACATAAACTGTTACTAATTAACATTAGTTATATTGTCTACGACATGACTTCTCTGTGAGAAAAAAATATATGACACGCTGAATTGATTACACAACACCCAATTTGTTAGAGTCTGAACTAATAAACAACAGACACAGTCAGTGTCCTAATCTGTAGGTACAGTCAATATCTCAGTATATCGAGAACAGTATGTGTGGACTCAACCTCGGCCTGTAGTAAAAATGACTGAGGGTGCTGTATCGTAAGTAAGAAAAATATATAACCTGTCAAGATGCGAGAAATAAAGATACGAGATTTGCTGGATTCTAGAGTTAAGAGTTTAAATGTGAGAAAATGGAGGACAACTGCGTTAATTGCCTAAAGATTTTCAAATACATGAGGTTTTACAGTAGACTAAGTAAAGGAGATTTAGAATAAGGGTGTAAATAATAGGGAAAAGTCTGAGAATGTAGAAGTGTCTGTGATAAAGATTAAGGAGAAAATAGGGAGAAATACCTAGTTAGGAGACTCTAGAACTCGAAGCATTTAGGAGTATGCTGATGAGGCTATGAAGAAGGCGATCTAGTTAGGATAGTAGCCTGAAAATAGATTGAATTATGACAATAACGAGATAGTCCTTTGTCTGTATGACAATGGTGATTGTGATATTAAATGTGATATGTGTGATATTGTGGCACATTTACAAGTGGCCGCGATCATATCGTGATCACTTTGGCTCAACACAATTGGTATACGTTACTTGCATTTGGGCATGGAGTACTTACACTGGATGCAGGGAACAATGTTATTTTGCAAAACAATGCAAAAACACAGTAAAAATAATCCAATTTATGTCAAATTTTTTTTGAATATTTTTGTCAAAACCACAGAAAAAATATTGTAGCCAAATTTAAAATGGTATTTCAATGGTATTTGCAATACAATTCAAATAGAAATAAAGAAAAAAAATCATCATGTTCATTGTGTGTCCTAAACAATGTCTTTATGATATTTTGGACCAGGAAATTGAAAGAATATTGCAATGTCAAAAAGAATACTTTGGCAAGAAAAAGGGAAAAAGAATTGAATCAAATCTACAGATATTTCTTGAATATATTTTCAAATGTTTTTAATATGTTTTTGCATTGTCATTCTCAAAGACAACATAATAACAATCAAAGCCAATGGTTTGATTGTTTTTGGCATCCTTTCACAATTTTCTACAATGGAACAACAGAAAAGTATTGTGACTGATCTGTCACAATTTTCTTTGAATATTTTAATGGAGAAAATTTGAAAAAAAATGAAATGTGATGATACAGTACTTTATCCTAAAATATGCAAAAAGAAATCAAATAGAATTTGGTGGGTAAGGAAGCCATCTGGGCTTGGATTTATATTCACTATAAGTACTGCTGGTAAAAAAGACATTTTCAATGGCATGACACATTTATTTGTCTCTATTTTCTAAATAAAAAGTTATAGCTGCCAGCAATAGAGCATCTGCCTGAAAGCACTGATCTGTGAAGGAAAAAATGACACTGACAAATCTGATTGCATTTCCTTATGTAAACATTGAGCTTTCTTGAAGTCATTATGATTCTTAAATCAACCTCATATATATTCCTGATTGAATGAAAAAGTGGAAAAATAGGAAAATGGAAAAATGGAAAAATGGAAAAGTGGAAAAATGGAAAAGTGGAAGAATGAAAAAGTGGAAGAATGGGAGAATGGAAAAGTGGAAGAATGGGAGAATGGAAAAGTGGAAAAATGGGAAAATGAAAAAGTGGTGAATGGAAAAGTGGAAGAATGGGAGAATGGAAAAGTGGAAAAATGGGAGATGGAAAACATTCTCCACCATCTCCCATTTTTCCACTCTTCCATTCTCCATTTTTTCATTTTCCCATTCTTCCACTTTTCCATTCTCCCATTCTTCCACTTTTCCATTCTCCCATTCTTCCACTTTTCCATTCTCCACTTTTCCATTCTCCCATTCTTCCACTTTTCCATTCTCCACTTTTCCATTTTCCCATTCTTCCACTTTTCCATTCTCCCATTCTTCCACTTGTCCATTCTCCCATTCTTCCACTTTTCCATTCTCCCATTCTTCCACTTTTCCATTCTCCCATTCTTCCACTTTTCCATTCTCCACTTTTTCATTTTCCCATTCTTCCACTTTTCCATTCTTTCATTCTTCCAATTTTTCATTTTCCCATTTTTCTACTTTTCCATTCTCCCATTCTTCCACTTGTCCATTCTCCACTTTTTCTGTGGTTTTGACAAAAACATTCAAAAAAAAATTTGACATAAATTGGATTATTTTTACTGTGTTTTTGCATTGTTTTGCAAAATAACATTGTTCCCTGCACCCAGTGTTACTGTACCTACGCCTCTCATCTAGCCCTGTACTTGTAGTTAGCCGGTGGTAAAAACCGATTTCATCAGAAGAAAGAAGGAAGCTCATGGTCACATGAATTGATTGCCGGTGCCAAAATACTGACGTTCGTGCCGTTTCCAGTCGGCTCGCTGTGCGGAATCCCTCAGGATTAAGAGAACTGAGTTCCTTTTTTCGGGTGCTTTCGTTTTCCATGTGCCTCCTTGTCTTCAATTCTCCAAGGCAAAACATTAACATTACTCAGTACTAACTAGAGGACAAAAGCGAACCACACCGTGTGCCATCAGTTGTCTGATTTGTTGGCGACTTTCCCTCTGGTCATTCGTTGGTGGTGCGTGACTCGGTTAAGTTTCGGAAGGTGAATGTATAATCCCATTGAGAACGCCTGATCAAGAAGAAGAAATGCTCTAAAATAACCTGAGCTGTTTTGCCTCATGCTCCGTTCCGACCCCATGTTGTATTCAGATAGCCCTACCGATCATGTTCAACCAGCTCAGGGCGCTGCGGCGAAACGCAGAGCAGAGCTATATCAAGATGGAGCTGGCTTACGTGCTTTGTTCAAGAACAAAAAGGCGGTGGCTGTAGCTGGTTTTGCATCGTCAGTCTAACCGTCAACGTGAGGCCAGATGATCTCATCCAACTGATTTCATCAACTATCACTAGTCTCGGAGGATTTCTTTACGGTTATCAACAAGGTGTTCTAGGTGGCAGCTTTACCAAAGTATCCTTTCAGAAGAAGTTCCCGAAGACTACGGAAGCAGACGTACAGTCACTTTTGACTGCAATTCTTCAGGTCGGCGGTTATCTTGGCTCTTTAACGGCAGGATTGTTCGGCGAAGTCTATTCTCGCAAGCACACAATTCTTTCAGGTGCTCTATGGGTCATCCTCGGGTCCTTTCTGTGTGCTGGAGCAAAGGATCTGGCTTTTCTCTATTCGGGAAGGTTCTTTACTGGCGTAGGAGTAGGCACGCTAGCGGGAATCGGGTGATTGTTCTAATCGATTTTCATTTTAGATATGGACTTATTTGGTTGTTTCCAGATTCTTGTACAATGCTGAACTTGCTCCGCCAGAATTTCGCGGTAAGTGTAATGATTCAGTTCATGGGCTTTTGTGATTCACGTCGTGCTATTGAGGTCTCTTGGTCGCAATGCAACAACTTGGTGTGACGTTAGGAATAATGGTTTGAATAAACTGCATTGAAACATGTCATGTTCCTAATTCATAAGGAACAGATTGCATACTGGATTGGTTATGGTACCAACTTCATTGGAGGAACCGGCCCTGGCCAAAGGGATCTAGCATGGCAGCTTCCCTGGATTATCCAAGGTATCCCAGCCATCGTGTTGGCCATTGGCACTTTCTTTATGCCTTACTCTCCTCGGCTTCTTGTGAACAAAGGTCGATATACCCAGGCTATAGATACGTTGTCTTATCTCAGAAACCTGCCAAAGGATCACGAGTTGATTCAAATTGAGTTTTTGGAGATCAAGGCGGAGGCAATGTTCGACCATCTAATATTGGAGAAAAGGTACCCTCAACTCGTGAAGGAGGGAAGCAATATCTGGGTCAGAGAATTCATGGGCTACGCAAATCTTTTTAGGTCTCGAGACAGCTTCAAAAGGACTGCAATAGCCGGGATAATTATGTTCTTCCAGCAATGGACTGGCATAGATTCGAGTAAGTACTTCCCATCCTCAAGTCATTCCACCGACGGCAAACTGCAACTCTAGTTGTTTATTATGCTCCCTTCATATTCCAAAATCTCGGCCTCTCGTCAAATTCTGTATCTCTGCTGGCTACTGGTGTAGTTGGCGTAATCATGGTGCTCGCTTCGATGCTGAGCATGATATTGATTGACAATTTGGGCCGAAAACCACTATGGATTGCGAGTTGCACGGGGATGGGACTTTCTATGCTAATAGTGGGGATCATTACGGCAAAGTTCTCGTCAGACTGGACAGCACATGCGGCCGGCGGTTGGGCGGCTGTCGTGTTCGTTTGGATCTATATCGTACGTGCCGTGCCTTCCTTCGCAGTCCTCGATTAAGTATAACTTTGTGAGCGCAGGCAAATTTTGCATATGGGGCAGGTCCTGTATCCTGGACATTGATATCTGAGATTTTTCCTTTGTCGACGCGAGCAAAGGGAACGGCGATCGGGGCAACTTCGAACTGGGCCAACACTATCGTTGTGGCTTATTCTGTTCCCCCCATGATTAAGCACATCGGTTTTGGGACATATCTCCTCTTCGCTGCTATCAACGTCCTTTCTATCGTCTTTATGTATTTCTTTGTTCCGGAGACCAAGGGAAAGACTCTGGAAGAGATGGACTTGGTTTTCGGGAGCCATACATCTAGGGATGAGATGGCGCTTTTGGCTGACATACAGAAAGAGGTCGGGTTGACTCCTCTATTGGAATCTGTGTCAAACGAAAAACAATGTACGAAGGAGAGTAAAAGAGACAGTGGCTCTGGATTTGCGTAAACGTTTGTAATGCCCGGGTCCCAATCGATTCTATGTAATGCCATGTAATCCTCAATTGCTCTGAAACTTACCGTTAACCCACATATCATTCAAGTGCTCCAGGACTTTGAATAGTTGACGATGCTAACAACTTTATCTCCAACGTGACCCCAATATGACGCCTCATCGACGTAGTCCTCGCATTGGCCCTTTGCATGTGTCAACAGGGAGCATGAAGCTACAGACATTAGTGAGATTGGGCTCACGATCAAACACAACGCGCGTTGAACATTCTCTGAGTATAAGCCGGCCGTCTGATTCTGGTTTCTTCTGGTGTCTATTAGCATGAAAATGAATGCGTCGTACGGATTTCGGGAAGACAAATATGGATACCTAGACGCAGCTTTTTGACATATGTAAGCCTTGCCCGCGACAAGTTGATCGAGCTTCTGCATTGTCTCACCTTGAGGGTGATTCAGTGTGAGCTGGACCGGCGATTGAATAAAAGTACGATATGCTTGGTATATGGGATAAACAAGTTGACATGAGATCACGGAGGATGGAATTGGAACGTTCATTAATGTATCCAGAGCAGTCCCGTGGACAGTGCTGGCGTCCTAAAACCTACCTGTTCTATTCAACTCAATGTTGGGAGTCATATCGAAGCGTTTGGGAGCAAATTCTTCCTAGCTATCGTCCACCTAAGAGATATGGCCAATGGCACCTGAAACCGTTTCCGACACAGGTTAGATCCAAATTTGTTGCGCCATTTTGAACCCATTCAGGATGGATTATCTGTGATGAATAGAAGAAAGAGACTCGTGAACACGGGCACGAATCGTTACATGGAGTTAGCCGAATTTGTTGGCGTTGCTCATCGTTCATATCTTGTTTGGAACAGCGATGTCCTCGATTTTATTCCTGCATTGCTTGTTGCTTGAATAAGCTCTGTTCGCATTGCGCTGATATTTGGGCCACGCGACATGGTTCAGTACGACAAAAAGCTGCTCTGGCACCCAAGAGGCAACAATAGGTTCATTGTTGGTGGCGGGTCGCAAATCACTTTATACGAATGGGCCCCAAGTCAACCCGAAATCAGACAGATTACTTCGCAGCATGATTTACAACATTTGAAGGTGAGTGAGGATCCTATATCTTGCACATTATGTGACAGGAACTTGCAGTGTTTCGCTTGGTCTCCAGATCCCATCCTCGACGACTTCGTAGCTGTTGGAAATTTAAGTGGAAGAATTGAACTACTTCGATTGGAAGCTTCCAGAGTGTCGCAGGGACGCAACAGTCTTTCAAGTGGTCAAGGAATTCCTCTAACTGTGCGCAATTCGCGTTCCTGCAATTCTTTAGCATTTTGCTCGGTGGACCCCAATTATCTCGCCTCAGGATTCGACAAAGTACGAGGGGACTGCAGTTTGATTATATGGGACATTACTACTGCGTCAGCTGCACTCTCAGTACCGTTGGGGCAGTCCTCAAACCATGATACTGTGAAACGCCTTCCACGTCCAGAGCCTATCATTTCCCAAGCTGATGTTGGGCGAGGGGCCGATAGCCGTGTCCTCCAACAGCATGCATCCACGGAGACTGTGTCAGTCGTGTCATTCCTCCCACAATCCACCACCCAGCTTCTTGCAGGTATATCCCACCGCTGGCTACGCCTCTTTGACCTACGTAAATCTATAGCTGTAACGCACAGCGTTACGTCCAAAGTACAGGGCATCGCTACGGACTCGTTTGACCCCCATCGTATAGCATGCTTCGGGGATGGCGTTATCACTGTTTGGGATACCCGAAAGCTGCAGACGCCCAGTCTTACATTCACGCAGAAAGATGCCTTGGCTGACGGGGCTCAGCTACACCCCAACCCTTTGTTCTCGGGTTTGGAGTTTTCACGCACACGTCGCGGTTTACTCGCTTCCATGGAGAAAGAGGCATCATATGTGCGATTTTGGAATATCTTAGACATTAACGACGGTGTTCCTTTGACTGAGAGCAAGACACAAGATCCAGTCAGCGCAGGAAGAAGGTCGTGGGCTAATATACCATGGCCATCTGGAGCACATGCTATTCAAGGGCCCTCGGCGAACCCGGAGAATCATGGCTTGATTTTGTTTGATACACGAAGGAGTAAGCTTCCCCGCCCAGCAGATTTCATCACTCTCTCAAACCTTTCCATTAGCCAAAACTTTTGCTCGACCTCTCTCGTCGTTTGCTCTCGCGCCCAGCGGGACTCGACACCCTCTCACAACCGACGTTATGGTTGTCAGTAAGGACGGAGATCTTGAGCTCTGTGCAGTCTACGATACGCCCAAACCCGCAGTCTGGAGCTCTCGAGGCGACTTAGTTGTCGGCGCTGGGCCCTCTTGCCGCATCGTCAAGGCCCCACAAGACGACGATGTCGCAGAAGACATGCTACAGAGCACAAGCTCTCTTTTTGGACGGGCCCTGACTACCAGTGGGGGTAAATCGCGATCCAGAGAACGGTCCATTCCGCGCGGAAGGCAGAAGGATAAGTCAGGTCCAGTTGTGCCTCCCCCACCAGATCAACATCCCCTTCTGTTTGGCGCTGCAGTCGATGCGGCAAAGAAGGTACAAGGGAGCGCATTGGGTCTTTCTTTAAAAAGGGATACTGGGGAATTCGCGTCACGGAACCATAGCACAAGTAGAGGACGACGAACGACTGGAACGAAAGGAGTCGCTCAGGTTGTGGAGGATGATATATTGATGATCATAAAGAAGAGGGCGATGAGAGGATATGGACTTTTCGACGTTAGCGCTTTCCCCTCCTATCGGGCATTCTGCAATTGACAGGGATTTATAGCCCAATGATTCGCAGCCCAGGAAGAATCTGGACATAATTCAGATATGTGATCCTCCACATCACGCTCGGACACAGGTTCTCACTGAACTTTGGGCATGGATATGTCGTACGGATTAATCTCCTTAATGGCTAATAAATTCAATTATAATCTCAATACAGATTCCTATGATTATTTGTGCGTTCCCAAGTCTGTACTACATGGCTTCGACTTTTCCTATCAGGGTCTTCTCGGTATATGGGAAGGGTTTAAACCACTTCCTGTCACTCAGGGTCCCAATCTAGTCGCAACAAACAACTACTACGATCTCTCTGAACAATGGGAGTCCCATCCATCAATTGACGAACTATACGGCAACTTTAATGCTGCAATAGGAGCGTTGGTCGCGCGCAGAGACCGCCCGTGGAAATCTCCTGTTGCCACATCCAAAGCGCTGCATAGACAGGTCGCGTTGCAGCTAATTGGATGGAGTTTCAGGGAGGATGACTTCGCGAAAGTGCTCCATGAGTAGGCTATTCTTTGTTACTCCTTTAAATCGCACATCCACTCATGCATGTTTACACAGGTGGGAAGCTAAGGGGGAGCTATCCAAAGTGGCATGCTGGTTAGTTTTCACGAAGCAACATGCTAAGGCTATATCTCTACTAATGAAGAGTTCTGGTAAGACTTGTGTCACTGGTCAGTCTAGACATAGCTACGTAGCTAATGTTGGGAATTTTAGACGAATCACATTGTATGTTATCGGGCACTATTGCCGCCCTCGTTCCTCATGGTCCCAAAACCACTGAGCTCCGTGAACATTGCGAGCGACTTATTGTACGCGTACAAGATCCTTATTTTCGTGCCATTCTCACCCACTTGGCGCTGAATGATTGGTCTGAAGTCTTAGAAGAGGAAGCTCTACCCTTCCGAGAGCGTCTTGCTGTAGCCTTCCAGTTCCTTGATGATAAAGCTGTGACTTCATACCTCCGACGATGCAAAGATCGGGCCATCAGTCGAGGTGACATTGATGCTATCATTATCCCGGGACTTTCGAGCAAGGCGGGTCTGGACATCCTTCAAGGCTTTGTCAATCACACAGGTGATGTCCAGAGTGCAGCGATCATGGGATCTTTAGTGTACCCTCCGCGCAACCCAAATCAGGCCACGGGTGTGTCTGCTATGGAAAGACGCGTAGAACGATGGGTGGATAGTTACCGGGACTTGTTGGATGGTTTCAAGATTTTCCATCGCAGAGTTGAGTTCGACATTGAGAGAGGACACATTGCTCTCAAGAGAGGTGCAGTTAATATAGGCGACTGGGTTCCAAAACAAATCATGATACGATGCAACTATTGTAACAAACCTGTAATTCCTGATGGACCTGGTAGTGGCGCGGAAGTTAGTGGAGTCCAGCAAACGGGAAGAGTATGTTCCGCATCGTTGGTCATCATAGAGGACTGACGAACATTTCGAGCAGCCAACTGCATGCTTTCACTGCAATCGCTCTTTGCCAAGGTGCTCGATCTGTTTGATGACACTTTCTATTGTGCGAGATACTGCTCGTGAAGCCGAACTCTTGCGCACTAATTTATTGAAAAGTTTGCATTATTTGTTCATTCCCCATAATCGTGCGGAGGGTGATTAAATATCACAGATACTATGGAAGATACGATTGTCATGTGTCAAACATGCCGGCATGGTGGGCATGTTTCACATATCCTAGACTGGTTTCATGGACAAGATGGCAGTCCTGGCCATGATGTGTGTGCTGTTGCTGATTGCGACTGTCGTTGCGCCGAAGAGATATGACGAGTGGTTATTGCGAATTAATTTTATTTCATTTTTGTATGTGCCTTTAAATCCAACACCACTGGACTTTGGCCTGACGACAATGTTCGTATAGAGATAGTAAGACCTGTATAATGTTCTTCCTATTCTATGGAGGCTGGATGCCCTTGCCTTATAAGTACCTAAGACAAAATTTTTATGAACGCTACGTCGAACAGCAAGTCTTCCAATACTTTCTGATCTTTTCTTTCATCTCTCATTCACAGCATACATAGTGAGTGTTTTGATATTTGTGCCTGTTGTAAGTACTGTCTCAAGAACTCTTTGAATAGGGAGTCCGATGGTCCATGTTTCGTCACCTACCCACAGATTCCTTCTTTAAGTACGAACTTGTTTATTTCTAGCTCCTCTATTCTGGGTGTACCTACAAGGCAACTTCTGCGTTCTGGGCGTTCGTGTCAATGTAAATGTCCTAGATTCTGCCGATTCTCGAGGCCGTATAGGAGTAAAAAATGGCGACACGTGGCAATTAGTAAACCGTCCTCTAAGGCATTCAAAGTGATCCAAATCCTATACACCTTCCACCTCATCTGGCCCCTTTACATTGAATCGTCTGGTGGCGCAACTTAGTGACCCTATTGTTCGAGTGGGGCTTCTGATATCACGTACTCCCATATTGCAAAAAAGGAGGCACAAAGCGCCACAGTCCTGCAATCGGTGACCCACCTTTCGTGCGTATAAAGACGTCGCTACTTTCTTCAATTTCTCCATTGAGCTCCCAATGAAATTTCAGTATCCCACTTTATCGATGTTTTTTGTTGCAAACACCCTGGCCACCTCAGGATTTCTCCAGAATATTGGGATGCGAGGTGACTTTGAGGTAGGTAACTCGCTAAGATCGTATTACCTACGCTGTTGTACTAACTCAACCAGAATCAGATACAACATCTCTCAAGTACCTCTTCGTTCGGTACTCAAGAGAGACGCGATAACGCACCAAATGCTCCGAACTCGCCAAACACCCCTCATCAGCCCTCTATGTCCGATTTTCCTAATACACCGAACATGCCGAGTGCGCCAGTCCCCGGCAATGCACCAAATGCTCCTAATGCGCCAAACGCTCCCAATGCTTCTGGGTCTGGAGCTTCAGGGGAACCGGGAGATTCAGGTCAGCTGGGTCAGCCAGGTCAGCCGGGTCAGCCGGGTCAGCCAGGTCAGCCGGGTCAGCCAGGTCAGCCGGGTCAGCCAGGACAACCAGGACAACCAGGAAAGCCAGGTAAATCCGGAAAGTCAGGTCAGCCAGGTCAACCTGGGGTATCCGGACGAATTGTACCATCTTACGACTTTCCCAATCATCACAACCGTCCTCCGTTCCGTCATGGATCCAAGTGCCCCGATCGATGGGTTGCTGTACCTTTCTTCCACCTCCCGTTCAACCCTTGGGGGCCCAACGTGATCGGTTGCTTTTTCCAACAACCTAATTATAACACACAACCTCTTTACTCCCTCGTCAATTGCGACACGTGGAATGTATTGTACACCCCATATAGTACGGAACGTAAACGGGCTCTTCAACTCTGGGGATACAGAAACAGGGGTGTTGTTGGACACATTTTTAGAGATGCTGTGTGTGGGAGTGCTCCTTTATTCCGCTTATATTCCAGGGAGAGGAAGCAACATGTGTATACGACCTCATGGGCTGAGAAAGCAGAGGCAATGAATCTAGGGTATCGCGATGAAGGTGTACTGGGATTCATTTATGAATAGAGTTATGCTCTCAATCATTTCTCCATGCTAATCTTTATGATATTTTCCTCCGTCCTACTGTATTCGTTTCGTTGATTTGTCATGTCACATTGACTATTTTATAATAATATTAAACAACAAGGACCCCTTAGCTCAGTGGTAGAGTGTGTGATTCCAGTTTCATTGGAGCTTCCACAAAGTCATCCGTTCAAATCGGGTAGGGGTCAATAATGTTTTCCATACTAGTTTTGTCCTGCACATTTCGCGCGCAAAATTGGGATGACAAGCGTTGTGTCTCAGATCAGGATTTGCTTTACGCTCTGTCCATTCTGAATTTCTTTCTTCTGTATTCTGATCTTGTGATCGAAGCTCTTTAATATGATCTGATCCACAATCTTATGTGTGGGGGAAGCGAATCTCGTCCATCGCCCGCGTCCGAAAGAATTTCGAGCCGATGATGGGATATTGAACACCGAGAAAAAGATAAACAAATGAGCTATATGGAGCAATGAGGACCATGGCCTGAGGGAGTGTGGAATCATTGGACAATGGGTTGATCTCGAGTTGGGTAGGATCTAGGGAGATGAAGGATAGAGGGGGGAAGAGGATGATGAAGTTTTCGAAGGGTTGTTAATAATAATTGTGTTGATTTTGCCGGCCAAGCCGTCAACGCAACGGCCCCCAGAACAGTGTCTCGCTCTCCTTGTCGGGATGGTAAGATACCCACTTCTTTGAGCTTTACACTTCATTCTACGCCTCGGCAAATTATATTGAAGAAGATGTTGTTGTATGTATTGAAGCGCTTAAGCTAGTCACACTTTATACACTTTTTATTGATACATTTCACCGAGCTCGCCATGGGTCACAAAATTTGCTGTGAAGCCTCCAACTTCATACCTTTGCAAATTCTATAGCTCGACAAGTTCTGTTTCCTCTAGAATGGATATAGGATCTGTTCATGTAAACAGTACCCATCCGCGGGGGTCTGCGAGACCTAGAATCGGGTAAAAAAATTGATCTCACGGAGAAAATTGAATTCATATCGTGACACATGACAGTAATTTCAGTCAGTCTGCTTCTGACATAACCCGTGATGGACGTTTACCATAAACTCCCGATTCTCATGGCGACTAGTTTTTCCGCTTCTGAGTTCTGCGTCTTTCAATAAGAACATTCACTATGTCTGCGGAACCAGAGACGCTATCGGACTCGCGCTCTCCTCTGCTTCCCAGAAAAAGAACTTCAGCAGCACTGTTTGGAACCCTTGGTGAAGGCCCCAGTCAAGTCCAATCAGATGAAGACCAGCAGTATGGCCCGAGGACTGCCGTGGGCAGGAGACTAATCTACCTACTCTATATTTCTCATTTCTTATCTACCTGGAACTCTCGACTATTCGAGTTTGGTGCTATCCTATTCGTAACGTCGATTTATGCTGGAACACTTCTGCCAACGTCGGCCTATGCCTTGATACGTACCGCGGCCGCCATCCTTCTATCTCCTACCATTGGAAAGTACATCGATCGCGGAAATCGATTACAAGTAGTAAGACTGTCCATTGGTAAGTTTACCAACCAGAAGCAAATGTTTAATGTAGTAACGATTGTGTTCGGGCTCTATGAACCAGTCATGCAACGTTGTGCCGTTGCAATATCTTGCATCGGATTCTGGGTTTTGATAAATCGCGTAGTTGCTTCCCCAGAAGCAAAAGTTACTGTCCTGGGTTTCATAACCCTTCTAGCTTGCGTGGAGAAACTTGGTTCGGTCATGAATACGGTGGCCGTCGAACGAGATTGGGCAAGTAGACTCACTGTCTTGCAAAGTGACTGACTGTGTTTTAATCCAACATTCCAGGTTCTTGTTGTAGCAGAGAGTACACTTTTTGATCTGAAAGGTTTTCAACTTTCACCGGAGTTGTTGACGTATCATTTATTCTGTCTTCAGTTCTCAACTCGCAAATGCGCCGCATTGATCTCTTTTGTAAGCTTATGGGCCCTCTTACAATCGCCTTGATCGACGGAATCTCAACACAAGTGGCTATAATAACCTGTCTGGCGTTAAGCGTCATGTCAGTTGGAATCGAGTACTGGGGAATCGCTAGAGTTTGTCCATGAATCAAGCAAGATGTTTTTTTTTCTGACCGCGAATATCCTATATAGGTGTACCACAACATTTCAGCTCTACAAAGAGATCCACGGTCGTCTAGCACACCAGTAGATTCTCCCGATGTCGAGCAGACTACTTCAAGCTCTCTCAGCTTCTATTACCACCATCCAGCCTTTGCACCGTCATTCTCACTGTCCATTCTATATTTCACCGTTCTTTCCTTTGCTGGACAAATGGTTGCCTATCTGCTCACAGTTGGTTACGATTCTCCTCGTATAGGCACCATTCGAACACTTTCCGTCTTATTCGAGATGTCCGCAACGTGGATAGCACCGAAAGTTATGGCGAAAATTGGGCCATTGCGGGCAGCGATGTGGTTCGTCAATTGGCAAATTGTATGCCTTGTAATAGGAACGTCATTGTTCTGGCATGCTGCAAAACCCCTAGTGGGAGCGTTATTTTTGATTTGTGCAGTTGTTGCGAGTCGGGTTGGTCTTTGGGGATTCGACCTTAGTGTCCAGATTATCATACAAGAAGTGAGTCGAGTAGCCAAGATAAAGACTGTTCTAATCCCATCTGCAGGAAGTCGAGCCTAACTATCGTGGTACTTTCTCCTCAATCGAAGCTTCCTTTCAAAATGTTTTCGAGCTTGGATCTTATGCAATGACGATCGTCTTTGCTAGACCAGAACAGTTTCGATATCCTGTACTGATGAGCACTGTGGCGGTGCTTGTCGCAGGTATTCTTTATGCACGATTCTTGAGGAAGAGGAGAGGACATTTGTTACATATCCCGAGTTGTATGAAATAACGAACACAAATATCATGAGATGCGCATGTAGACAATTTGTAGTAGTTGCACACGGAATGATCTTCTATTTGTCCTGCCTGAAGTGACTTTCTTGGATTTCAAGAGTCGTCCGAACTCGAACTCATAAGATCTAACTTCACGAGGACCTCAGCCACAAGTGTAGGAAATAACACGTCTTTGATTTCTTTTATTATCTGGACGCGATCACGTGCACGGCACGTGAAGGTTTGGTCATTCTCTGCGCCTTTAAGTTGAACGACGAGGTCTGTCCGGATTCGTTTCCGTCCATCATGTTGAGTTCTCGCTCAGTGGCGGTGACCATGGACTCCCATGTCTACCCAACCAAAACTCCAGGGCGCACGAAAGCAAAGGTTGAGAATGCAGTGCCTATGACCGTTCACGCCAAGGGAAAGAAGATTATAATACAGACTCCTTTCAATGGGGGGAAGCAAGGTAGCTCCACTCCCGAATTGCAGCTCTTCTTTATACTCATAACTTTTCTAGCGAATCAGAAGGCTCCAATGACAGTCCAAGTACAAGGCAAACAGAAACAGACCGCGTCTCGAACGACTTTGGGCGACAAAACGCCGTTCCCAAATCGGTCTAATATACAGAAGCTTGAAACTCCTGCTTCCCAACTACTAAAACTTCAAGTTCTGTCGCCTTTGGAGCCGCGATCGCAGCTTCAGCTTGACAAGACTCCGGACTCGTTGCGTAGGCCAAGTTCAGCTAGGACACAGGATCGAGTGCTCCGCAATGCCAAGAAACTTTTCGTGACGCCTAAGAATAAAGGAAATCACTGGGATGTCAGCGAACTTTGCATAACCCCCCCTGAAGTGGAAACTCAAGAGCACCAGGTGCCTGAAGATGACTACGACGAGATTGAGTATATGGCCCCCAATACCTTGCGTGTGTCCAATTGTTTGAAGGCTTGAATCACTTTGTCATCATTGATATTCTTCCTGTCAGATCTTGCCTATGAGCCCCCACTGGATATCGAACTACCGGACTACAAAAAAGTTGGAAAGGCGTTATTTGAACTTTCTCATACCTGCATGATTGATGATACTCCCGTCGCCGAAATTCTCATTGATGAAAAGGACCTTCAACTGCCTGGCTGGGATCTGCTGCCTCTGCCAGAGCTCGGTTCGTGTTTCCGTTCGTCGTGATGGTAATGATTTGCTAATGTTGCTAATGGAATCACCTGATAGAAGATGACGATCCTTTTCAGCAAAGCAGAGAACCCAGAGCAACGACTGCCGCGCGGACCAAAACTGCTGTTTCGGCCACCTCACGGACAATTGCTAGACCTTCAGCGCAGATCCGTCCTAAATCCACTACATCACTTTCAACATCTACCTTGCCAAAGAAGGATTCATCGTCTTTACGCGCTGCATCCGGAGGAACTTCCATCAAGAGCTCTGTGACAAGCGCCTCTCGTACCATGTCGAGACCTGACCCACCAATGGCCGACAAAGTCAAAGTTACTGCAGCCTCTCGATCAGTCAAACCGATATCTAAATCTACTCAGAGGGTAATCAATCCCGCCGATGTTCGAAGTCGTCCAACAAGCACTCTTTCAACGACTCGTCTGCGTCCAGTGACCTCTACATTATACCACTCCAGGGCTCCTCTTGAGTCTCGTAGGGTTGCTCCTGGTGGTGCCAAGAAAGACGAAGTGGCCGTGATTCCTCTGGTTGTAGAGATAGGTGACGATTTGTATGAAGATTTTAAGTTCAATATATGAGCTATGGGACGAAGTTGGATTTTATAATAAATATTGCATCGATTTGTAATTTACAATTACATGGGACGTGTTTACATTCCTGCTTGGCCTTTTCTCCTGGGTTATGCCTGAGGTCGCGATTCCACGTCAAAATCCCCTTGCCCAACGTCAGCAGATGATAAAGCCCTAGCTCGTTTTACAGGGTCTTGACCAAAGTCATCTAAGAATGCCGAAGGGTGTCCCTCTGACTCTGAAGCCAGCTGCGAACCCTGGTGACTATGGGAATCAGATCTGATTGCAAAATCAATCCTTGTGGCCAAACGCGTCCCGTCCTCTTCATCCGTTGCAACGCGGAATGCAGAGTGTTTGGCTTCCCATTTACGGATGTGTAGGAGGAAGCGCGCTGTCATAAATCCGGAAAGACTGGACCCTTGCTAGTCAGATAAACGCTGCAAAGCATGAGCTTGGTTGATATGGGTACGAACGGGACTGTGTAGGCATTTAGCAGGCGTTGAAGAAAGCCCCCCTACATTGAAATGTCCAGTGTTAGATGAGAGAACGGCAGTGTAAAAGCCAAACGCTTACAGGGATTGTCTGGGAATACTAAGATAACATTCAGAACGCGGAGATCAACTTAACGTACCAGATTGAGAGCCAGGGAAGCAATTGTGAGTGCAGTCACCACACTATTTTGGAATAAAGTGTTTTTTTAAGACTGTGTAGGTAGGTCGTATTTTATTGCCTCACCAGAAGTATAAAATTCCTGCGAGAATCGATGAAATCACAGGATGGAAACAAGCACACCACATTGAACGTACGTACCTTGCTCGAGAATAAGGTAATTGAACCCCTGCCTTTGCTTCCACCACACTCCGTTCACGTTCAAGGCTTGAATGCTCCGGAATGTAGTGAAACCAACAGAAAGTATCTCAAAAACACACATCAACACTGCGAGTACTCCTCCAACTATGGATTTATTGACTTCGTATCTGAAGTAAGTGAATGACAAAGAGAATGCTTACCGCTACGGAGCATTTGTGAGAAGAGTTGATATCACAATTGCAGGGCACTTACGTCGGTTGCGTGGAGTTCCCTTGACAGTTTGTAGTGACCACTCCGACCTGGCAGGAGAGTCTTAAAGTAAATCTTTAGGAACAGATATCAGAAACCTACAGTGTCTAGGGCGATGATGGTGAGGCCTATCGAGCCAAAGAAGAAGAGAATTAAGATGTTCCTTCCGAAGACAGCAAATGTTCGCGCGGTCCAAGCCACTGAAAACGAAAGTATGTTTCTTGATAGTCTCGAACAAAATTCAAAAGTCGTACCAACGACTGCCGCTCTACCTGCAATACTAAAGGCATTGCTTACTATGAATCCGGAATGACAACTGATGCGTAGAATAGATGAGTTGCTGTCTTAGGAGCCAGAGACGCTCGTACTAGGACTCGTTATCAGGGCAAAAGATTATAGCCAAGAAGCAGACAAACGCACCTTTCCAGTAATTTTATTGGCAATGGTGAGAAGATAGATGAGGTTGGCTATGAGCGAGTAACGGCAACAGAAGTAGAGGACAGTAGAAAAGCGGAATCTCTGTCCCCATATGTACCGAATCTCCATACCAAGGGTCAATATGTAGTCATAGTAAAGCAAAGCTTGTAAAATTCTCGTAAGCTCAATTTTACAAGTACTCATCAAGCCGTGGACATACCGATGCTGGACCACTGAATACAGAACTGAATAAAACTAACATGGTTCTACTATCGTTTCTATATGGGACGAAAAACGGAATGAGCTTACTGCACAGATTGTGTTCCTGCCATATTTTGGAAAGAGGGGGCTCTCAATAAGCGAAAGAGAAAATGGGTGGCGGAACCATTCCGAACCCCTCGCCATATATATCGGAACCCCGTAGGTTGACAGGTGTTTCGAGAGCCATTCGGCCTGATTGACGTGGACAGGCGCCACATTTGTAAGGTCTTCTAAAGCCTTTTTAACAGCACTTGAAAGCTTAATGCGGCATGGCAGGAAGATGATCAGCGTGTCTAAAAAATTCAAGCTGCAGGCGCCTCTTCAATGTTGAATAGTGTCTAATTCAACAAAAGTCGAGAGGATGAAGCTTGTGTAAGTTTCTTCAAATTAGAATATGTAGTAGTAGGAAACACTGTAAGGTCTAGAACGACTTCCAAGGAAAAGGGTTCAATTTAGGATCGAGTATCGTGTCAGGTCAAATCCTCTCGGTTTTCTGCGATTGCACTCGAGCTGAGGCTTCCTAATCGCTTTTCAATGCCACATTTCATGCACAGTACCGACGGTTTCCCCAATCATGGGCACCCAGCCACCTGGAGAAGACACACCCAGAAGCCAGATTTACAAATGTCCGAGTCGGCACAGGTCGGGCGGTGCTCCACCTGGATTAAAGGAAATGGCAAAAAAGAATCCAGAGAAAGAAAAGATGTGTTGATAATTGCAGTCCTTTTGGGCTGCTCAGATACACTGAAATACAGCATCATCATCATTGATGAGTTTGTCCGATTCGGTATATTCCAGCTGAAGCAACGCTAAGCCACGCAACGGCGAGTAAGATCTCTGATTTCCTCGCAATGGCTAAGTATCTTACACGTGGAGGCTTTGATACGGGAGTACATACATGATAGTGCATCTCCCAGGCTGACCGATAGCCTGAGGGACTGTTTCTCCACAATTCTAGCTAATCGTGCGTCATCCACGGTTCTGACTTGTAGTCGGATTCAACAAGTCCTTGACGTCCGGAACATGTTGGTGAATACAATTAGCAGCACGATCGATACATGCAACACTAAAGGTTGCTGATTACAATGGCGGTCTTGTTTTGCTTCAGTATATGCGAAGCATGATCCGATATGGAGCATCGTGCTGGGTGTGAATCAAAGACTCAGCGCATATCATTAAGATATGAAAGCAACCAGCATCATGTAGCGTCTTTCTCATCTCTCTGCAGGCGACCTCGGACCTGATGATCATGTGAAGGGACCAGTGTTTACACGCAGGAAATAAATATCGGAACCAAAAAAGAAACCGGAAGTCCAAAGTTTGCGAGAGAACTAGAGGAAAGGTCAATTTGAAGAGAGTAAGCGCTTTATTGACATGTTGATTAGAGCAAAGCCGAATGCGAAGAGGCCATTTTGATGTGATTTGACACATGCGATGGTTGTAACAGAGCTAAAGATTTCCAGATGTGTATCCCCCAGTTGCGAATTCGGGTGCAAACCGCTTTAAGAACTGCCACTAATCATGCCAAGATGTGTACCGCCTTTTCATCACATAATGATGGAAGCTCACAAGTCAAGAGGCATAATGCAAAGTGCTGAAATAAGTCGGAAGGGGCAGGCACTATAGGAGGGGTCCAGCCGGCTCTCGAAAAAAAATCGGTGAGTATGTCCTGTTCCTGACCGATTTCGGCAAATATAGACGAATTTGCATTTTTTTCTCGACTTGAATGGTTTGTTCATCAAGGATCTCCACTACGGAAAATCTTGCGTGGATGAATCGAATGACTACATACGATTGATAACAGTGGGATCTTGTCTGGGCAAGAAATGACACGTCAAACACCTTAGCCCACCCGGGTTCCTGATATGGACTGGTATCTATCAAAAGGAGCAAATGCTCACTCAAACACCCCCATCATGGGACAGCTGTACACAATGAGTTATATCATTCACTACCTACTTGATGTGACCCGATTGACCCTTACTGTCGAACCCATCAATCGCTCGGTTTGTGCTGTTTCAAATGGCTTCGTCTCCCCATCGCAGAGGGGGTTCCCCAGAACTTACAATGGACTTTGCGCAACCAGAACATATTACTGCAGGACAGTATTATGATGAGAGGGCCGCGAAGTGGAGTGCGATGATTGATGAGGAACTAAAAGTAAGTGGATCTCATTGGTTTTATGACGCTGGTACACATTCTTATCCGACATCCTTCAACAGAGGGAGTCTGTTAGACGCAAGGATGCGGCACGAAGGGAGATAAAAGGTGTGTTCATTTCCATGGACGCCTCGACATGACGCTTTGATGCATGTAATTCATTGCACAGTCATGCTTTTGGGACAGGCAGAGTCTGGTAGGAACCACGTCCACTTCTCGGTGCATTGTTCTCACATGGAGTCTCAAACCAGGAAAATCCACGCTTCAAAAACAGTTTCAGCTATACTACGCATCCCAAACACTCGACCACGAAAGGCCGTCTTGGCGCCCGGTCGTGTATTTCAACGTCATAAAAGCGCTGCGTATGACACTCGACGAGCTTGACTATGAATTTAACTCTCAGCCTCGAGAAGTCGAGAACCCAAACGCCATCACCGAGATTCCCGTGGCTTCCTCCTCTTCTTCCAAACCTCTGTCTGCTCTCCCCGTCGTCCGAGGCACCGAAATCGAAACTATCCAACGAGAAATCGGTGAACTCCGAGCTAAACTCCTTCCCGTGGTGGCGTTAGAAGACACGTTGGCTTCGGACCTCTCGGGCGGGGTTTCAGTCTCGGGAGGGAGGACAGGCGCGTACGTTCGTGCGGGATGGCAAGCCTTGGTCACCTCGGCATGGCCTCTCGGGGACGGTCGTCCGATGCCCGCTAGGAGTCACCACCATTCCTCGGAGTCGGTGCAATTAGCAGCGAAGACGCTAGCTTCGACTTCGGAGCCCATCAAAGCGCTGTGGGCACATCGCGCGGTCAAACGTCTCCTCGAAGCGAAGAAATTGAGATTAGAGGAATCAGCTCCATTGTACGTGTGCCATCTTTCCCATTCCTTTTCTTTCCATCATCATTATTCTCGGAAAAACAGTTTCTTGGAGAATATAGATCGGATAGTGGAACCTGATTTCCTTCCCACTAACGGTGCGGGTGTCATTGAATCTGGGTGGACACCTTGGAGTCTAATGAGATGGAAAAAACTTTAGATGACATCTTGAATGTGCGCTTGCAGACGTTGGGTGTTATGGAACACACGTTCCCCATCAACATGGGCGGAGTGACATACGACTGGAAACTATACGATGTCGGAGGGGCGGTACGGTTGTTTCTTATTAATCATATACTTATCGCACAAACTCATCCTTAGATAGCGTGGACAGGTACGAAGTGCAAATCCATCATGCAATGCCGAAGAAGCTTTCTTAATACAAGTGTATTCTCTTTCACACAGCGGCATGCATGGGTGCCATACTTTGACGATGGTGAGATTTGTTCTTGGCTTTTGACTTTGTGTGATTTCATTACTGCCGACAGCTACAGCGATAATATTTCTTGGTAAGTAAATCTTGTGAACGCCCCAAGTATATTCAGCTAACGCGTTTCTCTCAGCTCCGATCAGCGCTTTTGATCAGGTATATAGTTCTTGCGCTCTCGCTGGCGTCGGGCTAACCTAGATATCGCAGTACCTCGAGGAAGATCCGAAAACGAATCGCATCGACGATTCCTTGCAGCTCTTCAATTCCATATGTGCGAACAAGCTACTGGTTAAGGCACATCTTGTGTTACTCCTAAACAAGGTAACGTTTCATCAGACTATAATCACACTTTTTCCTGATCATCTTTTTTGTTTCTTCATTTCTTCTTTTTTTCTTTCGGTCTTGGCTGTGTCTGCAGGCCGACCTGTTGAAGAAGAAGCTTGCAGCCGGGATCAAAGTTCGAAAATAGTGCGTGGGATGCGTACCCCTGGTTTCTAGGAGCCATTATCACACGCGCATTGACTCATTTCGTTCTGCTTGTTCCCAGCATCACAAGCTATGGTGACAGACCAAACGTTTACGAAAGCGTGTCTGATTACTTTCGATCTCACTTTATGCAAGTGCATCGGCGGAAGGATGTTGCGAAACGCTCAGTTTACGTGGTGAGTAGTGTCCCCATAATCCAGTACTTATAGGACCCCCCTCACACGAGTTTATTTTGGCAGCATTTCACTTCTATGCTGGTATGTTAGCCTTCGCGCGACATGTCTACCGTTCATTTAGACCTGTATAGGACATCAAAGCGACACAGAGCATCATTGCGAATGGTGAGTGATATGACTTGAATTCTTGCCAAACGTGTGTCAGACAGCGACTACAGTCGGCGAAGTCATTCTCCGGCAACACATCGAGCAGATCGGACTCGCCTAGGTAACGTAACGATCGCTGCCCTACCCCCATCCACAACGTGCCTCACTACGCACGCGCTCTCACAAGATGTCAACTATCTATTATCTATATATACACATATATACACATCAATTGTCATATGTATCATCCCCACACCTCCCCAGTCAAGATGTCAAGAAAATCAGAAAAAAAAAAGTCAATTAGGTCGACTCGTAGCGGCCGACTCGCGGCACAAGTTGCTGATCCGACCTCTGGCTCTTCAAGCCGAGTCTATAAAACCTAACGGCGCCTCTAGCGCTGAGGGCCGCGAGGGACTGTGTGACTCTGACGTACTCTGAGCTCGTCGGGAGCGCAAAGAGGCCTACGTCGACCTGGGTGAGGTCGCTAAACGCTTCGCGCGCAAACAGCGCGTCGAGGGCGTCCCAGCCGTCTGTCATGTCTTTGAGGGGGGTGTAAAACTCGAGGCAGACGCTCGAGAGGGAAATTGGGCCGGAGATGCTCCCGAGGAGGGCCATGACCCACGATAGTGCGACCGCGGCGTCTTCGAGTGTGAGCTTTATCGAGCGCAGGTTGTAGTTGGCGCTCAGATCGAATGGGCGTGCTGTGTGTGTAGAAAGAGAGCGAGAGAGGG
>QLON01006165.1:0-11613 GCA_003313675.1 Termitomyces heimii
CGCTGCATTTTAGATTCTCCATTTTTTTAGAATGGAAACAGTTAGGATAGACCTACAATTATAATTATATGTGAGAAACGAGCCTTTAGGAACCTTCCGGATTTGGACGACGCGTTTTGGGGTCACGTGATTGCATTTTAAATAAAAAAGTTTCGTTCTGAAGGCCTGTCCTCTATTCCCTCCTCACGTCATGGCTGTTAGAAGAGTTCCTCATTTAATGACTCTTGCGGACCTAAGCGTCCCCCAAATACAGCGTCTCCTGAGCCATTCCCTCCACCTCAAGCAAACTTCACTTCCATGGTTAGAACCCCAAGGCTCAATACCGTTCAAACTGCGGTCGAAACTGCGTCTGCCCTCCCAGTCCTTGTTTAACAAGACTATCGCTTTGCTTTTCTCTAAACGAAGTACCCGTACTCGACTTGCAGCAGAAACTGGGGCCTCACTTCTCGGTGGACAAGCTCTCTTTCTGGGTAAAGAGGACATTCAACTGGGCGTCAACGAGAACGTGCGAGACTCTGCTCGCGTCATTGGTGGCATGTGCCAAGGCATTTTTGCTCGTGTCGGAGAGCACAAGGAGATAGAGGTACATTCGATGCGACTTCTCTGGACCGACCTAATGCTTCCTTTTCAGGACCTGGCACAACATTCCCCGGTACCCGTGCTCAACGCCCTTTCTTCTCTTTGGCATCCAACCCAAATTCTCGCAGACCTTCTGACACTCCACGAGAACGCGCATCTATTTCCCGTACCCGATCCGAACGCTCCCGCGGACGCTCCAAAACCCAAACCACAAAGCCGACCGGGAAATTCCCAGATATTGCCTAAGTTGCGGCCTTTGACTGTCGCCTACGTCGGTGACTCGGCTAACGTACTGCATGACATGCTTGTCACGTATCCGCGACTGGGACATACACTTCGCGTTGCGAGTCCAGCACAGTACCGCGCACCATCTGAAGTTTGGAATCGTGTTGTCGAACTCGAGTGCGATAAAGGCATCTGGTGGGGTACTGATCCTCAAGAAGCTGTGTGTGGTGCTGACGTAGTGGTCACGGATACTTGGTACGATCCGCCCACCTGAAAATTGGGTTTAGACTGACCATCGGCAGGATCTCAATGGGTCAGGAAGCTGAGAAAGCTGAGAGGCTCAAGGCCTTTGAGGGGTATCAGGTGACAGAAGAGCTCTGCCGAGCAGGAGGCGCCAACCCAGACTGGAAATTCTTGCATTGCTTGCCCCGAAAACCTGATGAGGTTGATGACGAAGTCTTTTATGGCCCACGATCACTCGTCTTCTATGAAGCGGACAACCGAAAATGGACGATTATGGCCGCTTTTGAGTGCGTTACCTGCTCCGCTTATTATTCAGTTTGTCTTCTACTGAACCATGCTATAGCTTACTGTTCGGAAAATGGGACCTTACTGCTGATGGCGCTCAGGTTGCCAAACCTGATGGGAGTTCCCAAGCCCCGAAGCAGACCCCCTCTGAATAACTGGATCAATACATTACCTAAGATATTTTTGCACTTACCTGAGTCGTGTTAATGCTTCAGGCTTTTAGTTGCGGCGCTTGACGCAAATTGATGCAAGCGATAAACCGCGAGTACGTATTTAACTTCTGCTCCACTTCCCGGTCCGTGGTGCTTCTTTCCAAAACTGCATAAGCACATTCGTTCTTGACTATGTGGGTTGGCCAAAGAGATGCAACGCTTACTCGGCGATTGAGTCCAGAATAGAGCTTAAAAGGATCGCGGAATACAGCTCTGGGACATCGGAGTACAAGCGAATTGCTCAGTTAATATAATGAGGAACATGGTGGCGTCACCGTGGCTTGACATGATTATTAAAATCCTCAGCCAGTAGGACACTGCATGCTAGAGCTGAACAAGTTACATCGATTCATATTGACCACAGTCCGGAATCAGGAACTCGGATATCGAAACTAATAAAATTGATAGGTGAGAGGAGTTTGATTGTTGTAGAATCTTAGTGCATATCAAACTGAGACGTTGAGGTGGAGTCCGAGTGCTTTTTCAAATTTTAAACGCTAATTTTGTAGTGTAGTTTAAAGCACAAATGTCGACCGGGCAGAAACAAACCATACCTATCGGTGTCATTAAGGAGAGGAAAACGGGACAGTACTTGAGGGAAGGGACGCAGTTACTATGAAATGTGAAGTCAAGTCTTAGATTATTTTCTTTTCCTATCCTCTTCTCCACTGATTGAGGAGGAAGTGTCCTACGAGGTACAGGCAAGTTATGTCACGTGTTGTTGACTAAATCAGGATTTTTTTTGGAAACCTCTTTTTCCTGTTAATTGATTTGTGAGTTCAGATTCTACATCAGTTAACGAAAGGAAGTCATACAACACGGACGATCGCAATACCAGCTCTACAAGTAGATTCCCCGAGATTGTCTGGCGTGAAAGTCGACCTTATACACCACCTCTGATTGCTGGGGCTCATAGACTTCCTCTTGACATTCAAAGAGTACTATGTTACTAGTATAGTCATTAGGAAGTTGTAATAATTTGTCTAAGATTTAGTCTTGTATTGTTCTTGCAAAGTCAGGGCTACGTGTCTCCGGATATTGGAACATTACAGAGTGACTACGCTTCCTAGCGTGAAAACTGGAGCCATACGTTTGACTACGAGCTTTACTGATTTCTTTCGCACGTGAGCGTGTACCGCACTCACGTGACCTGGTTTTTCACCGTCGTTTGATGTGAATGGTGGTGATGATCTTTGTTCACCGTCTTCGACTATGCTTCCAGAAACCCTTTGGTGTCTGCTTGGGGTCACCTTAGCCTCCGCACAGAACTGGCAAAAACTTCTATTGAACTCCAATACTGCTTTTTCGCCTGACAATATTCCAAATCCACCGGTGTTTACTTTGCCAGCCGCCGCGAATTTGACAATAAGCATTGCTCTGTGTTCTTCAGTGAATTCCCCTCCGAAATTCTTTGTCACCAACAGCTCTACTGCAGATGCATTGCACTCCGAAATGGGTAAGGATGTTTTCGAGATTGAATATACGGATGGCTTGGGGATTTGGGCCGGAAATTTCGTGAATGGTGGTATATTTTCAGTAGAAGATTTGGGGCAGACATCATTCGAAGTAGGGATATCTGATCAAGGTATATCTTTGTAAATTATGACAAATATCCAACTCATGTCTGCCATCAGATCCAATACATGGATTTCTGTCGAACACAGATTTACCAATACTCGGTGACACCACTTCAAGTCAAGCCCTGATATTCTCTCCAGCCTTCTCTGAGGCTCTCTATGATGTTCCTAAATGGCCTAATTATACCTTTTCTCCCGCCAATCTATCCCAACCTCCTTTGCCATCAGGGTCACCAAATTATAGCCTCGTCATCTCTCCTACATCTTCAACGCCTTCACTAACATCTCTACCTCAAACGGGTTGCATATTGTCTTCTCAGAAATCTACAGGAACTATTTCAAATAAAGGTCTATGGCTTCGGGATACAAGCGGATGGAGAATACAATGGCTCTTGGAGGCACTTTCTCCTTCCACAAATTATACTGCATACGTCATACAGGACAGCACTCAAGTCCGTGGTCCTATCTATTTCGCCACCAAATCAGGTATGGCTGCTTCTGATTTAACAATGGATTGTATCCACTCACGATTACTGTAGCCTCGTTCGTGTGCCCGCTGGTCTATGGCTTACCGTATTGTCCTGGTATTGCGTACCCTGTTCCACTTCCACAGCTGCCAGAAACATCTGGATCAAGTGTCTACACTGCTGCCAACATCCCAGAACAAATTACAACACCTCTTATATCATATCTGACGAACTTTACTGTTACACTTTCAACTTTTGCCTGTGGACGTGACATGTATTCTCCAATCGTGACCTGTGATGACTGCCAGCGTACCTACCGTAAATGGCTCTGTAGCATAACCTTTACACGCTGTGGCGAGCCCAGCCCCGAAAATCCCACCAGCTTCACCAGCACAAGTCCTGATACCAGCGCCACTGGCCTAAGTGCATTGCAGCCTAAAGATCCCAACAACCCATCAGCGCCGCAGAAAGTGTTCTCGGCGCTGTTGGCTCAGTCTACTGACACCTCGAAGGCACGCAGCCAGACGTTGCCTCCTATGGGAAGCTCATATTTCATGTTGTTACCTTGCCTTGAGACGTGCAATGCAGTAGACAGGGCGTGCCCTCCCTTCATTGGGTTCACGTGTCCAACGTCTCAATTCAACGCGGCAGCCAGCTATGGAGTGGGTTACATAGACAGTGCAGATGGCGACCAAGGACAGGGTGCTACAGGTGGCTCGCAAGATATATGGGGTAACATTTGGTGCAACGGGGGCTAGTATCTATCGTGACACAAATTTTGGAGTTTGATGTTTAAGGAAGTTGTGCCAAATTTCCCACCTCGGATAATCATATAAGCGTCTTTGAGGGGGGGAGGCGCTCACGGTCATTATTCATTTTGTCACTCGAGGCATGATCAGTGATTATAAGGGGCAAAGCAATTTTACAATGGATGCAGCAGGGGAAGCGCTGACGATGTCAATGGTAATAGCCAAAGCAGCATTGATGGTGGCGAGTTTGAAATTCATCTGAAGAGATGCAGTCAACAAAACGATTCTTAAGCAGTGTTAGGCGATATGACTTGCGAGGTCTTGATTCAGTTGAAGTTGGATGCGACGAGTGTCAACGAGCACGAACAGCCAGCTGGGGTGCATGATGTTTAGAATCGGTACAAACCAGAGATACTAAACACGTACCGGGAGAGCAGACACAGTACTGGGAACTCAGACCATATAAGTGTGCGATTTTATAGTTGCTTGTTCAACTGAAGCTCATCTAACTAGTATCAAGTTACGCTTATCGTGCTTCCACAGTGGAGCAACGAAAAGTAGATGACTAGTATCATACATAGGTTGAATGGTTCCATCAGACCCAGGCGTCTTCTAGATTTTTCTTGATTAATATCATAGGCATTCCTGACTTCAAAGAAGGATTCATCGGTAATATTCTAATCTATCCGTAGAACTGGTAGGACAATTCTATCTTGCGAACCCTGTTGGAATATATTCTCCGCTGTGGCGGAGGCGTCTGCGTTACTCCCGGCTAATTACTCCGTCCCGGTTAATTAAGGTTTCTTATTTCTTTGACAGTCCAATGCTGAACGTGTTTTATGCGCTGACGGCTCTGCCACATGCTGCTTGCGCTTTTCTTCCTGAACCATCACGTATCCATTAGAATTGTACTATTTCTACCCTCCCACCCACACCTATTTCTTACATTATACACATAATGTTCTAATACTCTATACAGTGATGATATCATACATTCATATATATTAGATATCCTCAAGTCGTGTCATCAGCGGGTTCGCAATTCGCCGATATCACAACCCCTCTTGGTTCGCGCTTTCGAACGCGGGCCCAATACCACCCTGACTTAGTGTATCTGAAAATTTTTTGTATGCTATCTTATACATTCTACTCTCACAAACCAGACGTCTGATCAGCATAAAACACTTTATTGAGCCCGATACTGTAGTTTGCTCAGCCACCACCTTCCCTATGTGGCGGTACTCGTGTCGTAGACCCTCAGCCCTTTTACTAAGACTGAGGGATATATTCTTACGTAGAGTATGCAAAGCCCTCGAAAGTTATGGACCCTTGCTTATTTGATTGACCACTATTAATTGATAAACAGTTGGTGACATAAATTCAGGATTCATAATTTTTATGCCTGAGGACACGACACGTCAAATGGGATAGGTATCATCATCTCAATGTCATCTCAATGTATCTAGACTTAACATTCTCATTGTGCTTTCTATGTCGCTGCATGCGGCGTAGTTACAGAGCGCCAATACTTAGGCTAGTACTCGCCGCACATTGGCATCAGCAATGAGCAAGCATTCATGTAAAATGAAGTCCACGCATCATGTTGTGTGCAAAGCCTGTGCAGACAGCACCTAAGATCCAGCATATTCAAGATGTGATTATTGATAGCAAAGGATTATAACGTGGGCGCATCGCACCTCGAAACTTGCAGTCGTGACCATGGTGGCAAATTACATATTATTCTTTTTCTTAGCATCTCGTGAAGACACGGGTTCACAAATAAAGTTATTCGGTATTACGACCTCGGATCAATTGCATCGTGCTACCTGTGTGTAAAGAACAAACTTTCGTCAAGGGGTTACTCAAGTTTGCGAAGCACTCACTAAAATACCTGTACAAAGAACCCTATAAATCAGCCATAAATGTATTGTCTGACTTGCCTGCGAACCTCGAGAGACACCTCTCTCGACCAGGTGACAAAAGAATACCAGACAATACTGACTCTGCTTCATCTTCACATTCAACCTGACATCTGTCTTCCTACATGCTTCCTTTCCTCGGGTACCATATCCTTCGTCTCCTGTTTTTCTGTGGCGCCGATATATGTGAGTTAGTCTTGGCCTGGTTCGCCCGTTAACTCTTGAATTATAATGCAGCATTTTAAGCTTGAGAAAGCATCCATTAGACACAATCAATTTCATAAGTACGCACAATCTTGATTATCCTGATTACGAACTAGGTATATGTCCGATCACTTAGCAGCTCTTGCACGTATATGCGATGTTAGACACTGCTTTACGCCGTCACGATGCCACGATAATTCTCGTAATTCAACTTTGCTTGCGATCCAATCGCAAGTCCATTGTTTTTTTTACATTGGGGTAGCATGGGTTGAGTATGAGTTTGAGTAGACTGGTCTAGACTCAATCGCTAGGATAGCGTTGCATCTTTATGAAGATTGCTGTACAGCGAATGTGTTTGTGTATTTTCAAAAGAAGCGCCGCAGATCAGCAAGTGAAGTGGAAGTTGAATGATATTGGTGCAGAGAAGGATTGGGCGCCAGAGGCAGCTCACGAGACAGATTTGGTAACATTATTTGGTGCAATACCTCTGTATTCCTTGATCATCGGACTCAAAGTTTGGAGTTCTGTATTTGGATCCTTCCGAGTAAGACTATGTGAGGGAGTTCTTGATCTTAGATTGCTACAGAAACTTGATATCGCATCTATCAACAAAAGGTATTTCAATTTGTCCATAATCTATCTTGTAGCTATGATGTTATCCAACCCAAAATTCCTGCCGTGATCAGACTAGACAACAGGTTTACCTGATTGTTTGTCAACAAATCCAGTCCACTGATGACTCTGCCTTCTCTCGGGCTTCCATCTTGCAGGATTACACCCCTCTCAGGGTTGTAGCGTGTCCTCTGCACTGTGGCCCCCAGTAAAGAATCCACTAGGCTGCCAAAGCCACCTGCAAAGGAACCATACCCCACCAATCGAATTACGATCCCCAAGCTACATGAAGTATTCTCCCACAATAAAACCAAAGCCATAGCTAACCCGGTGATGGCTCCACCACAGATCGAGCATGTCGTTCCCCAAACGGTCATCCCACCATTCGTTCCTGGCGGGACTTCTTGCCCTGTCGTCACGAGCCTAGGCCGCGCTGTACTCAGAATTCCGAGCTCAGAGGCCAAGGTGTCACCCAAGCAGCAGCCAAAGTGGCCCAACACAGCAAACACAAAACCTCGTCTCCCAAGCTCTACTGCACACCACTCATTTGGCACAAATGGTGGACCATCGAGGTGAAATCCAGAAAGTCTAAGTGCTAATGCTTGCACACTTTCTGGAGCATGTGTTGCATTCCACAGCATCACTGCGATAACTGCCCAAGCGCTGTTGCTCAAAACTTGCCATCCAGAGCGGTACCCTGCATCAACATAGCCTTCCTCCAATGCTCGCTTTCTTTCCTTCCCATCTAGAGTAATTCCGAGTAAGTTGAGGCCCTTCAGTTAATGAGTAAACACACATTTCGTCGCTCTGCTTCCTAGAAGATAGAATACAATTAATGCAATGCCAAAGACGCGCAATGCACCCGCGAATGTCAAGAACCCGACAGCGAATGCAGTGGCTGCCCCACTTGGAGACAACGATCTCTTCCGTAGGCCGTGTGCACTGAGAAGGGAGGCCACGATGCCAGCGAGTACCAGGTCGTTCATGGTAACACTTGATCTGATTCTCCTGTCGTCGATCGTGGGACCTCAATTTTGCCGAAATGATGGCTTCGGCCTTGGGTTCCCGCTATGGAAATGACTGGCAGCCCCAGCCTATTCTGCGTAACGGGTCACAGATAGTAACGTCGTTTGTTCTAATGGGACAGGGACGGTCCAACTGGTTCGTCGCGTGCAATTCCGACGTGTTCCATTTGAGGCAAAACGTTACAGTCCCGCTATGGAAAATACCGGCAGTCCCTACTCCGCAGAACGAGAACGGGATAAATGATAACGTCGTTCATTTCTAATGGCCAGGAGTATCAATCCAACTGGCTCGTCGCATGCAATTCCGACGTTTTCTATCTTAAGCAAAACATTACAGCACGTGTCCTGGTAGCCAAAGGAAAAGCTTACAACAGGAATCAACATGAGCGTGCTCGTGCTTAGAAAGGACTTGCGAGAAACTGGCCTACCTTAATTTTCAGGTCCGTTCTTCTTTCCAATACGAGTATTGTAGTCTCGTAGACCCTCGAGCAACGTTTGAAAAAAAAAGTCCAAGAAAGTAGTACTATTACACCCCTGTAGTTAGGACCCCCTTTTCAGTCAGATATAAAAACTTTTCTGAAGAACAAGACATCCTTAGCATTATCAACTTCATATGGAAATGTATTTACGATACCTGACGCAGTCCCAGCTTGGTCTGAGCTCACATGAGGCCTTGATGTTGGGTCCCTTCGTCATCGATGTTGCCGATTTTCATGGCAAAGCGGAGATTAAATCTTTCGTGAACTCACAAAACTTGACAGTCCGAGCGGGGTTTCAAATGAACTCCTGACTAAGGTGTGACATATATGTGACATCTGAGTGAAAGGGGGTCCGTAATAGTATCTCCCGATTAATACAGCGAGGTCAGCGTCACTTCTTGGTCAACCAATCTGCTTTAACCGCCCGTACTGGCGAGTCATCTAGTGTCGGCTCACTCAATAAATTACCAAACATAGTCCATCAAAATATAGCTAGCTGAATATCTAAGACAAGGGGCTACAATGATCGGCGGTAATGGCCTGAGGTATCTCTGCCAAAGCCTTGAGGGGAGTAAGTGACAATTGAATGCCAGCACATCATGTTCTGAATCTTGGCATTCGTAATAAATGGTAATAAAGAGGTGCAGACCAATAAATTTAGGTACTACATAACTACTTTTGCAGAGACTTGTGCGCGATGCCAAGACCTCGGACAGGATCTTAGACTTGCCTGCATGTGTTCATAGATTTACGGCTTGTAATTTGTCCACACCGCCAACTCTTTGTGTTCGCTTAAAACCTCGTCGCATTCAGCATTAACTAAATCAGACCCGACAAGTCATTTTTCTTATTACTTTGCTAATGAATCATTTGTTTACTTGCATTTCTACAGATGAAGGCCACACTCACCACCGTCGTTATTGCCTTAGTGACTGTCACTGGAACAATTAGCGCTTTCCCTGCCGGGTCCACTAATACTTTGGAGCACGTTGAATCCGGGGCTTTGGAAGCATGCTTAAGACTCTGTTTACCTCAGAAGGAAGAGTGCCCTAAGGGTACGCACGTACGATTGATTGGGTCGTGCTATACGTGCTGTTTCGACCCTGTCGAGTGAAGGATGTTAACCGTTAGTCTTGAGGACGAAGTGGATTTGGGACCAGAACCGTTGTGGCAGCACCAGCTGACCTCCTCATAAGTCTCAACCTCTCGCGGTTTGGGTTCGTAGTTTGTGCGACGTGGTTCCGGTAGACACTCTCTTCCTTTGTGTATTTTTCTTCTTGATTCCTGAAATTTGCCGTTTAAATGACTTTTTTATCTTGCTGTGTCTGGGTCCAGTGCGGAATTTCGTCAAGGCCGTGTGTCACATTGCGTGGGCTGTTCCATTTGTAATTGCGCCGTTCATGAGCGGGGGAACAAGTTGCATTTCGTCAGATGTTGATGCGCCTTTGCGTTGTTAGCGTTGCCACAACCCTCAGTTCAATGTTCACGTGGTTATTTTCCCTTACCATACCACTTCCCTTTTTGATCGTTCAATCGTCTTCACGCTTCTTTTTTCTTCTTCGACTTGGCATCTAGAGTATCTCTACCATATCGAATACCATCTGACCCCCGCGAGAGAACACGGGCCGGGTCTAGTTAGGACTGTATCACATAAAAGTGACCGGTGACGCGGTGACTTCGAATGCCCCAATTGATCTTAGTTCGATTTACCGTCTCGTGTGTCATCTGCGTTTCGTTTCGTCGCCAAGCCTCTGTTTCGTCTGGTCTACGGTATTACATCGTAGCTCTTAGTTCTGTCTCTCCGCCTTCACTCGGCTCGCTCAAAAGCCTCTTACGGCCGGATTCGAAAATCGCGGCGGTCCAAGAGACTCTTACATCTGAGGTCCGCCCCCCTCTTCCTCACCATCGTGTAGAATCTTGCTACTTTTATTGTTGATCAGTCTTGAGTGTACATTTGTAGGCATATCGCCTTTATTTCATTCTGGCAGCCAGCAGTTGTAGTCTGACAGTTCGCTTGGCCGATCATGAATCGTGCGGAGAGTGGTTTATGCGAGAACGCTCTTTTAGGCTGCTTACCTGTGGCTGATAAGAATTTGTCAACAAATTCCTCAAAGTATTCTTAGAATTATCGAAGTCCGACTTTGAATCCTTAGGCTTGAGGCTGAATGGTCCTAGCCCCCCTTGGCGACAAACATCACATAAGGTACGCCGTCAATATCAACGCTTCATTCTTTGGCTGCTTATCGTTTTCCGCGTATTGGATGGCAAATTCGGTTGCTCTCATTACTGGTATCTCTTTCTTTGCTCGTGACATTGAGTCGCTGACACAGGTAAGCTGTGTTGGGGGGCTGATCATTGGTTACAATCGAAGGACTTGCTGATATGTCACCTTGCTGCGTGATTGCAAGGTAGTGCAACTCGGAACATTTTTCTCAATTCTGATGGTGGACGACAGACAATATAGATTGAATGGGATGGTTGCAAAGAGGACAGCTTTACGGAATGATGGTACATACTTCGACCATAATTGTTGAGAGTATCAGTGATGGCAAACAGTACTAATCATTGCGGCTCGGAACCATCACCCAGAATTCATCAGAATACTCCGGGCCAGTTCTGCCTTGCGGTTATGTCAAGCATGCTCAAGGTTACGGTATTCACATGCATTACACCTTGATAAGCAAATCTATCGAGTTGTGATGAATCCTGTCACCATTATAAAGAGTCCTGCTTCAATGTTTCTTCTTTCACAAACACCTCAATGGCAACTATATTATATGACGACAACTCTCCCAATATATTGTATTTCGCTCGAACAGGTTTCGGCGTCGATACAAAATACCTTGGTGGATCTGTCACTAGAGTTTTTCTAGAATCGAGTTCGGATGCACTGTCTGTCAGTTTCTCAGGCATGTAGCATGTCAAGCCTCTTATCAACGTTTAGTTTACTAAACAGCATTGGGCGTTTACAGGAACCTCCATCATGATATATGGAGCACTTGTTGTAGAAAAAGGTTTCTCACCTGAACCTCTCCAG